>CAEMYA010000123.1:295300-320244 GCA_903131615.1 Diplodus sargus
GGTTTATCTGTGTTATCATGTGTATTTAAGTGTGTGTGCGTGTCTGCGTGCTGCTCACTGCTCTGACCTGCCTCCTCCATATCCTATGGCTGCATCAAGGGGAGTCCTGGGGCCTGAACTGAGAGTTCCTGCGGTGGAGCGTGTGGCCAGGATCCCCTTGATTCCTCCCCCTCTCCTTGATAAGGGTCAGCATGTGGCCAGAATCCTCTTGACTCCCTCCTCTCTCCTCGATAAGGGTCGGGGGTAGCACAATCATGTGACAAATGTCCAACGCCTTCACACCTGTAGCACTTTAGCTTACATCTGTCAGTATCATCATACCTCCTTTGAAATGTTCTGTGTGCGCCCGGTCGTCTCCATCCTCTGCCCCTCATGCCACTGTTGTTCTGATGGGACTGCCGGTTTTGTCCTTGTTCCTGCGGGTTACCTCTCTGGTAATAAATCATCTGAGCAGATTGAAGTTTCTTTGTTTGCTTAATATCCACATCTGTTTGATTTCTTTCCGCATGCAAAACGTGTGTCCACACAGTTGTTATGGGCTCCGTTTCCCAGCCCACACAGGTATTCATGACACGGTTCTTCAGGCCCGGATGGAGACCATTTATCAGAGCAGCCTTTAACATATCACTGTGTGCTACATTGTCTGTGTCGATGCCAGAGTGAGCTGCGAAGACAACTTCCATACGTGTACGATAGTCAACAGCAGACTCACCTTCCTTTTGTTTAGTGTTGTGGATTTCAGGCCAGCACACCCTTAGGGGAAAAATGGTGCGCACAGCTTCATATAGGGTTGCCATCATGGCTGTATATTCTCTGGTTCTAACCTGGTGGTTTGTGGACCAGCCTGTCGGTCGGATGTTAGTCCAGCGCAGCTTGAAAGCCCTGGGACAAACTGCTTCCACTTCCTTTAGGGTTGGTTCATACATGGACAATAATTGTTGCATTGCTGTATTCCATTTCTCACCTCCGGTTTTTTGTGGGTCTGGTAATGTCTCTGCAACCTCCTTTATTCATCTGGCTGCCATGGCCTGTATACCAACACCTCTGGATCCCAGTGGGCATCTGCATTATCCCCCGTTGGTTGTGGCTGGGGGTTAGGGAACATCATCATAGGCATCTGGTGCGCATTCCTTTTGTCCCCCTGACTTCGCAAACAGTAGTCAGAAATTGTCACTGGGGAGAAAGTCTTTTTTGGACAGGCAGAGTTAGCTGGTTCTGTGATGGTGGACAGAGCGAGGGCTGAAAGGTCAGGGTATATGTTATCCCCTTCCCCAACTGTGTCACTGTCACTCTGAGTAGGCTTAGCTGCAGGGGCTGCTGTGACTCCATCTTTTGGAGAAGGTGTTGAAGGCCGAGCTGAAATGGTGGAGAGTGCATATGGAGGAGGTAGAATTCTTTCTCTATCCCTACGTTTCTTGTACCCTTTACTGTTACACGAACCTTCTTCTTCTACTTCTTCCTCTTCTTTCTCTTCTGCTTTATGTTTTATCATTAATCCTGCTAATGACTTTGCTTCTTTAATTTCTGCTTCTCTTTCACACTTTTGGAAAGCTTGCCAGTCAATGCCTTTCTTCCCTACCTTCTTTTTCTTTTCTTCCATCATAACTCTACACCTTTCTAAACATTCTGTGCTTAATGTACCTTTAATTGGAAATACTCCCTGAGTTATATGGTGCCAAAGTGGAACATCCTTAACCACATTTTTTCCCCATTTTTCTGCCATTATTTTAGCAGGACCTGAAAGAGGGTCATCTAGAACTTCTAATTTACCCGTTTTGTTCCCCATAATTTTCAGTGACTCACTGGGACAGATTTGCTTAAACTTTCAATGGGCTTATCATTCACACAAACTTCACAGTCACACCGATCTTTCCATACTGTGTATGGTTGGATCTCATCAATTCACACACTAACTTTGAGCAACTTATTCAGCCAGGTGGTTTATAGGACACATTCGTTCAGAGAAACGCACCCTTAAGAATACAATCTGTATTCTAGTCACTGAATGTCACATCAAAGTTTATTCTTTATACTTATTTCGTATATTTTTATCAGTCTTACGCCCATTTTATCATAGTGGGGCCTTATATAATGGTATACTGTATCATATCATTATTACAGCATCTCACATAGGATCATATCATTACTATATTCTATTATATTCTTATTTTACCTGTTATCAGGCTTTGGTCGACCAGTATTTAATATCTACTCATCAGTAAGTAGCATCTAAATATAAACAGTTTCTTGAAATTGTTTCTTCACACCGTAGATACATATACATCAATCAATTTGTTCGTATACGTTACTCGTTAAGTGCTGACAGCCTTGTGCTGCTCTGTTCGTTTTTTCTTTTCCTTTTTTTTTTTTTTTTTTCTCTCTAGGTTTTTCTCGTTTTTCTTTTTAACTGAAAAATTCTATAAACACACAGTTTAATAGAATTCGTGCCTCTGGTCGCGGACACTTAACACAATACTCTTTTTTCTTTGTAACTGAAAAATTCTATAAACATACAGTTTAGTAGAATTCGCGCCTCTGGTCGCGGACGCTTAACACAATACTCTTTTTTCTTTTTAACTGAAAAATTCTATAAACACACAGTTTAATAGAATTCGCGCCTCTGGTCGCGGACGCTTAACACAATCAATACCCGGGAATTACATGAACCTCTTTGGGCCTCTAGGACGCGGACCCGTTTAAACTTTGACATTTACACCACATAGGATTAAGATTACAAAATGCTTTTTACGATTGAGCAAATGATTCAAAACGCCGTACTCACTTATTAAATGGACCCGTTGTCCGCCACCCGCGTCAAAACGTCAGGCGGAATCCAGACCTCCGTTTGTCGGAGCGGAACTCTTCCAGCCGGCAGGTCCTTCGGTTAAACGCGAGCGGCAGTCAGCGGAGCGTCCATCCCATCCTCGTCGCCATAATGTCGTGGAAATTCTCCTTGTGAGGTAGAGAGTTGCTAAGTCTCCGAAGAACTTCACATTTCAGCGTAATGAATCAGATCTCGTTTATTCACGCAGCGTGGAGAAGAAGGCAAGAGCGTTCTTCTGCCAAACTCTAAAATGATTTCTGTTTAAATACAGTCAGTGTGAGGAGGTTGCCTCCGGTTACGACAGTCATAAAACACAGTTTCTTTACATTACAATGAGTCTTTGATGTTGGGTGAATCCTGTCCTCTCAGGACAGTGACACACCTCAAAGCAATGTGGCATCTCCTTCTGTCTTTAGAGCAGACTGGATCACATAAGATAAAGGCTATGTAATTTTCTTACAGATGTCAGATGGCAGTGATGACGATGCTACTCTCAGCTGGTTTTCCAGGTTTGGGTCAGTCAGTCTTGAGCGCAGCCGACTCTTTGCAAGTTAGTCCGTTTTGAAAAGAAAAACTGGAAATCTCTTGCAGTATCCTTCAATGATTTCTCAACGTCTTGTGCCATGTCAGTAATCCCATCTGAGTTGGTTCTCCGAGACAAACTGACACTTTGGAACAGCTTTTTATCTGGCGCGAGCAGCTCCACAGTGGCCAGTGATGGGAATAACGGCGTTACCTTTTTCAGTAACGGGTAATCTAACCAATTACTATTTCCATTGTTACAACGCCGTTACCGTTAGCGATTATTAAATGTGGCGCGTTACAAATTGAAGCTGCTCACTGAGGCTTTTGTCATCCAACCTCTCAGTAACCAGAGCAGCAGAGCTGTTTTATTTTTCTCCGGTGAGGGAGCAGGGAGGGGCGGGACAACCGCATAAGTGATGGTGATTGGCTCGCTAAGAGAGTGACAGTTCGTAAGCCAATCAGAGGCAATGTTCAGTTTACACACAAACAATACCCGCACACAGCAGCCTGACACACAAACTAGCAGAGGTAAGCTGCAGCAAGGCGAGTCCGGAGGGAAAGTTAACGTTTTCAAAGTGGAAGTACAGACACCACTTTAATCTCCACGTCCGTTATAAGCAACTCTAATTTAATGAAGCATCTCTCAGCGCCACACGCTTCAACAACACTAGTTGCCAAAAACACCGTTGTTGACTGTTGATGATAGCAGGCCAGGTGTGGCTAACGTGAGCTCTGCTAACAAAGAAGGACACGGAGCCATCCAAGTAGCTAAAGCTGGATTTTTCTGCTCCAGCTTCACAAAAAACGTGTGACACAGACTGAGCTGAATTCAATGATAGACGGGTATGTTGTCGAGAACATCGTCCTGCTATCAACAGCTGACTCAGACTCCTTCAGAGCCCTCCACTGGTAAAATATCGGGGAGAGCAGGTGCCGGTCCACCATGCAGAAAGACATTTTCTAAATACATAGATGCCGAGTACGCTAGAATGAATGCCAAGCTCAAAAGGGGGAATAATTAAAAGTAACGCAATTAGGGGTGGGTATTGGCAAGAACCTCACGATACGATACGTATCATGATACTTTGGTCACGATACGATACGTATCACGATGTTGCGATATAAATAAAGATGAAAACATAGTACCTGTATATGTACATCAGATGATATTGATCAGAGGACATATTAAGTCAAAACTATTTCATTCAAAACAGCCTCTCCATTTTATTAATTGCCATGAAATTTCTGGGCAGTAATATTCTCTTTGTCCAGCTCGTTGTTCTTGCTATCTCTCTTAACTTTGAAGCCAAAGTGCTTCCAAACGTCAACTTTAAATTGCGGAGGCGTTGTTAACTTGCCATCCATTTTGCAAAGACCTCAGCCACTCTCTCTTCTACGAGATACACCCGCCGCACAGCAGAGTCGCTCTTCGGTGATATATCGATATTTGGAGTTGAAAAATTGATATTGTATTGGGCGGCAAAGTATCGCGTTATATTGCCTTATCGATATTTTTGCCCACCCCTAAACGCAATAGTTACTTTTCCTGGTAACTAGTTACTTTTATAGTGGAGTAATTCCGTTTCTAACTCAATTCCTTTTTGGAAGAACTAACTAGTAACTATAACTAATTACTTTTTAAAAGTAACGTGCCCAACACTGACAGTGGCAACTAGGGATGCACCGATCTGACTTTTTCAGTCCCGATACCGATGCCTGGACTTTGTGTATCCGTCGATACCCGGTACTGATCCGATACCGTTGTTAATTAATAATAACCTGTATACCGTCCACCTTATGCCATGTGGAAAAGACTAAAGGCACCTGACTTTCCTAACTATAAACATTACTTTCCTAACTAAGACAAAATAATCAAACATATACCAAACATTGTAAACATGTGTAACATTAATAATAATAATAATAATAATAATAATAATAATAATACATTTAATTCATATAGCGCCTGTCAGGGTACCCAAGGAAACTTAACAAAGTGGAACAAACAAAACAGAATAAATGGAGCGCCTGTCAGTCAGCACGGAGGAAACACTAGCACCGAAGTCAGTAGCACTGTCCGTGTACACAGCAGGGGCGACGCAGGAGACCAAGAGATCCAATCCAAGAGATGAAGCCTGGGATTAAGTGACAGCAGAGGTCCAGGTGCTCCTGTGCTGAACACCTGAAGACCCCGCCAGCAACGGCGGAGTAGTGACCATCCAACATCGCTGTGAGCCAGGGGAGACCACAGCAGCAGAGGAGAGCGACAAAGCAGCCCAGCGGTGAATAACCCAGAGGTCGTGGTGAAGGTAGGACCAACAGAGCATTGAGTGCTGAGTATTGAGTACGTCAGTATGAAAGTTAGCATTGCTAGGCTAACAGCTGATCCGTGAGGCTAACAACTGATGGCGGGGCTAACAGCGGAGAAATGTGACATGAGTAAGTGCAACGTCCTGCAAACAGGAATCCAAAATAAAACATAGCAGCTGAACCTGAGAATGAACTAATAAACAGTTGGTCAAACAACAACTAGTGCTCTTCCAGCATGCGACACACTGACGAATGACGTAGGATGTGCTGTGACGGAGGAAAAAAAAAACTGGATCAGCCCGTGGATCTGTTCATTTTTCCGATGCCCGATCCAGCTGTTCTGTCAATATCGGGGCCGATATCCGATCTTAGTAACGTATCCGTGCACCCCTAGTGGCAACGAGGCACTACACAAATTCACCCTCGGCATGAGGTTTCAGCTTCTTAGCAATTAGCTCACTCGCCACGAAGCTAGCCTGCGTCACGTTGTCCTGGTCTGCTCACAGTTTGGATAAAACTGCTTGCTGGCCAATCAAACTCCGTCGAAGAGCGGCAGCTTTATCCTTTATCCTTTCACGCATCCAGTTTTGCATGTTTTGCGCTGTAATGATGCTCAAGGTTTGCCTTTTTCATTACTGCCAGAGCGTCCCCACAAACCAGGCACACAGGCTTGCCCTTCACTTTAACAAAGAAGAATTCATTCATCCATTTATTCTTGAAAGAGCGACACTCCGCATCAACTTTTCTTTTCTTACTTGCCACTTTATAGCAAACGCTAGTCTCCTCTTGTTTTTGTCACCTGTCAGTCACTGAGGACATGACGCGATGAGATGACACATGATGACAGTTACGCTGATGTTGTTTTCAATGACCTTGGTCATGCCCCGGAAATACAGGCATCCGCCCCTGGGGCATTTAATTGCACATTCGAAAAAAAAAATCCTGAATTAATTTTTTGTGGGTGTACTTACGAATTGCCTCGTGGGCCGGACCAAACAGTCTCGTGGGTCGTATATGGCCCGGAGGCCGGAGGTTCCCCACCCCTGCCCTAGACCAACGAACCTCAGCGAGGGCTTCCTGGTAGAGAGAAAGACTCCAGTGAATACATCCACAGAGACTTCAGACAGAGAAAAGTGGAGGGTCCACCTTTTGTCACATTGGTGCAGCTGTGCCGCCCCGCTTCCAATGTTTGTGCTGAACTGCAAATTAAGACCATCAGGTGCTCTCAGCTGTTTAACCAGGGCTTGTCGGGGATTTGAACCCAAGACCTCTCGCACCCATAGCGAGAATCATACCCCTAGACCAACGAGCCATTCAAATTCAGCTCCTGACAGGCTGCTGTCTCATACAGAAAAATTGGGGAATTGAAACACACATTAAACACATGCAGGGCTCAACCCAGGGGGGCTTAAGCCTCAGGGTCAGACATCGATCTGTATATTCTGGATGGGAGCCGTTTACGCATTCAAATGTGGCCTCATCAACAACTCTAACGACAATCGTTTACACCTGCTTCAGGCGACTTCAACGGCTGCCGAAACAACGTCCAGCAGCACAAATGAACAAGGTGGTATCAACGATTGATAACGACCCCCTTGTACTCTTTGCCAGTCATTTGGAACTCCCCCTTGGATGAGACATTAAACGTGTTCAAGTGTCTATAAGCAAGGACACTTGCCGGAGGTGTGACCATCCATGACTTGAATGACTAATAAACTTGACAAACATTTTACACGTGATGATCGCACACCAAGTGTCCATCTGACCATGGTGTTTTAGATGGCGATCTTCAAAAACAATTGGCCATTGCAGAACAAGTTGAATTGCATGTTGAGCAACCTCAAGAAAGGAAACCTAGAGACAGAGTTTCTTGGGCAAGGAGGAGAGACTGTAGCTGTGGCAGATATGGCAAAGACGCGCCTTAGGAACTACTGTGAATGGCAGACAGCCGTGAAGCAGTTGGGGAGGGCTGGTCTGGGATTTGAGCCCAGGACCTCTTGCACCCTAAGTGAGAATCATACTCCTTTAGCCCATCCTATCCTTTAGTCCTCAAATCGTATATGCACAATATCAAGCACAATGTCCCTGCATGCATCTCTTGTCTCTGATTGGTGGATGGACACCTTCGGTTTTACAAAACAAAAAATGCAGCCCAAGAGCACCAAACGTGGTTCCTAGAGGCAGGGCAGATAACCTGCGCTGCAGCTGTAGAATCATACGAAATCAACAATTGGCAGCAGTGTGTTGTAACACTAATGACCAGGTAATGCTTCATATTAGGACCTTGACATAATCTGTCAGATGTCTATTAAACGGCAGCTGACGACAAGACGATTTTATCAATGCCTCTTCTTACATTTAAGTTCGCAGAATAGACACGTAATGATGCATAGCATGATAAGCTAGGGCGCTAGGAGCTAGCGCTGGCTATTTATTTATTTGTTATTAGTTGTTATACTGTATTACTTTGTCTTTTTGGTGGACAGTACAAAGAGGGGGAGATGAGGATAGAGAGAGAGAAAAGGAGAGAGAGCAAGATGAAACAGGTGAGAACATGAACAGGTAGTCAAGAAGGCCATAATAATAAGCATCTTTTTGGCCACATTAATTGCGTTTGCCCATATTTATTTACTCAATCTTTTAAAACTGCTCTGTCCCACTGTACAATGACAGGTTATAATGTAGGCCTACATTTGCTGTATTTACCCCAGAAATTGGCCCACTGGGCTTGTTTGCTTTATGTATTATGTATAATTATAAAGGTACTTCCTTACAAAACATTTGTATGTATGTAAAGAGGGAGAGAGGAGGATGGAGAGAGGGCAAGAGCAGGATGGGAGGAGAGAGGAAAGACAGATGGTGCAAGACCTGGAAGAACCAGGTGAGAAAAGGGCATTTATTGTTAACCACCCCAATAATTACCTATAAAAAGAAAGTACATTATATTTCATTTCATGGATGACATCTCTGAAATAATCTCTCTTTAAATATTTATGTCATTTCTCCTTTTTTTTTTTTTTACTACGAACAAAGAGAAGAGCAGGGAGAGTGTTTTGAAGTTAAAAAGGAGCAGACCAGAGAGGTACATGAAGAAGCACATAGGAGGAGCAAGCGGAAGCATCAGTGTCTGCTACAGATACAGCTTTTGATTTAGGGGATAAGGACATGTGTCCTGAACAATTGAAGCTGCCTCAGTACCCTCAAGGTCAATTTGGCATGCAAAAGAGAGCCTTTCAGGCTAAGTGGTTCCCGAGTTGTAATTGGCTGGGATACTCTGTGAGAAGAAATGCTGCATTCTGCTTTGCTTGTAGAGTGTTTGGCAAGAAATTAAAACAGGAGAAACTGTAAGTTCATACAAACAACATTCCAATATCAATAAAACAATTTGTTTTGAAGTTCATATTTTACTTTGTCTTAAATGTTTTACCATCCATTTTCCATATTTACCATGTGTAGTTTACATAGAATTGTGTTTCAGTACTGTGTAAATATGATACAGAAATACTGTACTGTCCATGGCATGGAGGAAGGTGGTTCATGTCTCAATGCATATTAAATCCCATTTAGAGGGCATAGGCTTTTAAAAATAGCCCAAAGATGGTCAAGATGGTCTTTTATCCCTTAATAGGCCAAAAAAGCTGAGACGCAATATTATAGACAGACAGCTGTGATCAATGGAGCCTTCTCCTCAGTTTATATTAACACATTTTTGGAGAAAAGTTGATCATTGTTCATCCTTAATCATTAATGTTATACATCATAGGTTAAGGAAGATATTAGACTCTCATCCTGTGAAATGGCTGATTTAGTGGGGAGATTGTATGTCAGTGGAACTTGTACATAGATCATGGTTGGAAAATCAAAGATTCTTGTTATATATGCTTTTATGAAAAATCTTAGCCTTTTCTAAGACATTAAAAAATTGGATTAAATTCGGTAGCCTCATAATTCTTTGTTAAGAGCGGATGTCAGCTGCTTCCTGGGGGCTGAGCCCCCCCAAAGGTCTGATCCTAAAATTGCCCCTGCTCTCAAACCAGATCACTGATCACTGAGGAGAGGCTGACTAGGGAACTGAAGCCCGTCTGTGAACTTCCTCACTGGTTGACCAGCTCTTCTTTCCTGCTGTGTTCTGTGGTAAAATCAGATAAATCAAAGCCAGCTGTCACACTGTGCTGTTTTAGAAGGCTGATAAACTCAGACCTGGAGGTGAAACAATAAACAAACACAAATATGGAAAATTCCTGAACATCTGCCAGCTCCAGTATGGATCACAGTTTGTATAAATGTGTGGTTTCCACTTAAAACTAAATCTGTCTGCTGAGATCAGCTCAACACTGATGGCTAACCACAGAAGAGAGGCTGGGAGGAAACATCCTGCACTCCCAGTCACTTGAACCCAACATTGTCTCAACAATCAACTAAATTACAAACTGGACTTTTGAGTGTTTCAAACAAAAATATCTTACAGACACAAGATATTTATAAAAAATTGGGGGATGTTCAGATTTATGTTTTTAGTCATGTCACAGCGGAACAGCAACCGAGACATCTTCCTCACTGGATTCAAATTGCTTCATCTGAACATTATAATCCAGCCGTGTTTCATTATTCTTTCTTTTAAAAATTTCATTGTGCGATAAATGTGGGTGTCGTCAGCATAGAAATGAATATAGACAGAAACTATTCAGCCCTGCTCCTCCACAGAGAGAAGATGTGGGCCAAGGTTAAAGTGGAGAGTTGAGGTGAAGTCATCTCTCTGAGGAGGTCTGAAGATAATTCTCAGCTGATTCAGAGTTTACACACATGTGATGTTTATTACAGACAGGATGAACATTTCTAGAAGGTTTCCGCATTAATGGACTGATGAATCATGAGTGGTTGGCAGACAGGCCAGAGACCACTGTTCAAGACTGAGTTTCATCTGTTCAAGACAAAGAGCTTCACTTTTTAACAAGTCAGGAGAGGAAACTGTAGGTACCTGAAGAAGAGTGGCTGTAGACCAAACCTCTCAGATAACTGAAGCAAAGGTCTTTACTTTGATGCCTAGGTCGAACTGCCTCAGCTTGGCTCAAAGGCTGTGACACCAGGAGACCAAACGAGGAAGACAAACTTACAAAACACATTTATTTACAAAAATATAACGAAGGGACAGAACAGACAGTCAGTCACCAGGAATGTGAGTGTGCAGAGTGTGGATGTCAGCAACAAAAGAAACAGGACAGACTCAGGTGTAGCTCATCAAGCCAGTGATGACCTTCCCTCCACCCAGAGCCGGAGATGGAGGAGCAGGAGCCCCTGGTGGAGAGGTGGAGTGTCACAAAAGTTCAAAACAATCAATAAAACATCAGATGTCTACCCCTACAGCTTGTCTGTTGTACAAACTTATGTGAGGAGACCAGATTTAACCCTTTTTATTATTAAGATGAAGTCTTCACTGGAGCTGCTGAGATAACTGAGCCTGAACATTGAGGGTGTTAATAACATCTCTTCAGATCAGTTGAGGATCTCAATGCTTGTGCAGGCATTACGCCAGACTATATTCAACACAGATGTCAGCGAACTCATCATGAGTCATATTCTCTTTATGTCTCACTGATGTTCAACATACACAGAGACGTCTCACCTGTCTAACATCACCACGAGACATCAGAGCAGCTGTTTACGTCTCTGAACTCCTTCAATGGAGGAGGTGATGAGCATCATCATAATCATCAGTGTTTGTGAGTGTCAGACTCTATGTCTGTCTCTCTCTCTGGTGAAGTGAGGAATCTCTCAGGCTCACACACTCACACACACCACACATACACACACACACACACACACACACAGCACTTCATCATGTCAGAAACACTGGGACTGAAGCTCTCTGCGGGTCGTCGTTTACCTTCAGCTTGGGGGATTTTGGTTTTTTAAATTCTTCAATGTTGATTTGTTTAAGTCCCTCCAGCAAGCTCCGACATCAGAGCACATAGAGACAAAATGATGATGACCATGATTAAAACATTACAGCTGCTACAGACATACTCTACCTCAAGTTATGTAAGCTAACAGCTAACAGCTAACAGCTAACAGTGTGATAGTGTAAATTTTGGCAGCAAATTCTGATTTAGTCTTAGTCTTAGTCTTTTGAATAACACACCATTTAGTTTTAGTCATATTTTAGTCATCTGAAATCTTTTAGTCTTAGTCTAGTTTTAGTCGACTAAATATTATAAGAGTTTTAGTCTTAGTCTAGTCCAGTGGTTCTCAACCGGTGGGGCCCGCCCCCCCTGGGGGGGCGCAGACACTCCCCCAGGGGGGTGCGAGTAGGCTTAATGATGGTAGGAAAAAAATCAATTAAAAAAAATCAATTAAAAAATCATGAAAATTCCCCCCATGTTGAAATGCAAGTGGTTGGACTATGATAACACACAAACAAATCATCCTTCTGCCGATTTTTTTTGTCAAAAGCGACAAGCGACAAATCTAGCGACTTTTACTGGTGTTATTGGAGACTTTTGTGGTGTTTGGAGACTCTGACACTCTGCAGTCACTGTGCTCAACGAGCAGCGGGTGCTGCCGTGAGTCCTTCCCCCGTCCAAAAGCACTCACAGGCGGTCAGTCTCTCAGTAGCCTCGCGCAGCAGTCCAGCCTGCAGTCAGAGCAGAGAGGAGACACACAGCAACTGCAATGAACCAGCTTTGGGGGGGCCCAGGTTGCAAAAGGTTGAGAACCCCTGGTCTAGTCTTAGTGAGTGGTAAATCTCTCTCTCAATTCAATTCAAATGGCTTTATTGGCATGAGCTAACACTGTACATATTACCAAAGCAAGCGTTTGGAAATAAAAAATAATAATAATAAAGGAAAACAATATTTACAATAAATTACTTATAATCTATACTGTTGGTAATACTGTAACTATGACTGACTCAATCATCGTCACAATCAATCAATCTCAGTTAATAAGAAATTAATAACAATGACTCAACCAATCAGTTTGTGTCAACTGAAGATGTCCTCTCTCTCTCTGTCGATCGAGATGAGTCGTCTGTAAATGTCGCCTCAATTTGGTAGTGTTTTTGCTCCACACGATTTGCGGACAGTCTGGCTGTCATATGTGAGGTGTGCCCAGATGTCAATTCTTCGTTTTCTAGCTCTGACATTTCTTTTGTTCATGAGGTATGCCATTGCCCTCGAACCGGGTGCACTGCAAAACGTTAACGAGCGACGTCAGCTGAAATCCGCCAAAGCTGTCCAACTAAATATCATGGAAACAACCAAACTCTTGCGAAAACGTCCACGAAACTGTGCAAGTTCTGCAAACTCGTCTTTGTTCTCCTTCTGTGTAAATGCTGCTGCCTTTGTTTAGCTTGCTGCAGCTTTTTAAAGTGGCTCTGCTGCTTCTGCATAGGTCAACCTACCCTCAAAACATTTGCTCTGATTGGATCTCTTCTCCATTCGTCCCTCCCTTACATTTCCGTCTTGTTTTTATTAGTTCACTAAAGTGTCAGTTATATTTCGTCACAGTCTTCGTCATCATATCAGACTTTTTATTTAGTTTTCATTTAGTTTTTGTCCGTGAAAAAGGTTCGTTGGCGAATATTTTTCGTCATAGTCTGCGTTAACGAAATTAACACTACAGTGTGACCTGAATATGTCTGACCTGAATTCTTCCTCCGCTGACCCTTCAGGACCTGTTCCACCTGTAAAACATTTAACAGGAGGAAAATCATTCATGTTACCCTCCTGAAGCCAACCAGTCAGTCAGAAATAGGATGGAATGAAGTGGACACGATGTTGCTGGCTTCAAGTCCAAAGTGTAATGCACAAATATACCTCCATTACATGTTCACTAAATTACACAAATGAATGTATACATTGCACTTTTAAAACAATGCACAAGAATGTATACGTCATGCTCATTTACAGCAAACATAATACAGAATGCATGTATTTTCTCTGAAGAAAAGACACAATTAGAAAACACCTGGAAGACACCTTTAACAGAGAGCATAATAGGTGTGCAACGTCAAACACGATTCATGCTACCGTGGTTAATGTTAACCCTGCATAAACTCACTCTTATTTTAGCTTCACACACAGAGTTGTTGTGCACTCACACATTTAGCAAAGACGATATTAGTTGAACTGCAGCACATTAGCATTACCTCTTCAACCATACAACACGAATTGAACACACACAAAACCCCCCCTCGTACTGAACAGCGCCAGCCATGTCGCTACTGCACTCTCTGGCTGCATGTTTCAAGCTAGCAAGCGTGGTCCCGCCGGGGTAACACTTTGATATTTAAGCCAACTAAATTCACTCGTTAACGTTACTTTTAACACAGATATCACTATCAGCATGTTCCTTATCACTTAACCAACATCTATATTCATTTTAACACATTACAACCATTGTTCGTACCTGTAAGGGGCGAAATAGGATGGAATGAAGCGGACATGATGTTGCTGGCTTCAAGTCCAAAGTGTAGGGGTCGGGCAAGATGGCGACCGAGGCAGAAGTATGTTTCTGTGGCTGAGCAGTGTTTCGGACCTCTATCCCTTACCTTCATTCCTCAACTCTTAACATGCTGCACTATATACCTACGAATACTGTGTAGACAATCTCCTAGCCTTTAAAATACCGGTCCTTCACTTAGTACTGAATTAATTGCCTTTCTGCCGGCCGGAAGAAGCTAACATAGTTTTTGCTAAAAATAGCTACATCGCTACTGTGCGTGGAGCCTCAGCATCCGTCACCATGAAGCCAAATGAACAAGGAAAGAAACGTAAAGAAAAAGAACCTCCTGTCCACAAAGAAGGTATGATTTTTGGAGTGCCTATAAATAGTCACAAGACTCCAGCAAGCTCTGCAGCTCCTACTACATCTACTGCTGCTACTTCGGCCAACACCGACCACGATTATACACTCCCTGGAACTCACGCTTGTGATCAAGATGCTGTTCTTATACCTCTGCCAGTATCTGCCCCTGATACACCGGCCAAGCCAAAAGAAAAAAACAAAAGGCTGAGTTATCTTTAGCCGACCTACAGAACAACATTGTCTCCACAATTAATGAGCGAGCAGATAACCTGGAGGGCATGATCACCAGAAACACAGTGAGCATTGAAGCCCTGAAGAAGTCCATCGATTTCGCCTTTGCAGAATTGAGTCACTTAAAACTGATATGAGAGAAGTCAAAACTGCCAGTGAAGGCATGACCAGCAAATAATAGAACTGCAACTTAAACTTAATGAGGCTGAAAGGTACGGACGGAGATAGAACCTCAGACTCCATGGTGTCCCTGAAGGTAACCCAGAAGATATCAAGGCCAAGGTTATCAACATCTGCTGTGCTATGGTGCCTGGCTCTCAGCAAAAAAATCAAAGATGACATTGACATTGTCCACCACCTTGGAAGATACCAGGAGACATCTACCAGACCCAGGACAACTATTATCCGCTTCACAAATAGATCTACAAGAGACTTTCTGTGGAGGATGGCAAAAAAGAACGAATATCTTAAAACCAATAAGCTGAGATTTGCTGAAGACCTAACTGCTGATGACAAAGCATTACGTAACAAGCTGTGGCCCATGATTGAAGCTGCAAAAAAAGAAGGAAAGAAGGCACACTTTGCAGGTACCTGTGTCATCATCGATGGAAAGGAGGCACGTCCAGAGCAGATTGATCGGTCCCAAATGTGATTTTCTACTTTTTATAGTACTTGTTCCTAGTACTCCTTGGTTACATTGGCTTTTTCAGTCTTTTCTCTTAACGCCAGGGGGTTGAGACAGAATATCAAACGAAAAGCGTTATTTTTATTTGCAAAGCAACAAAAAAATGACTTTTCTTTTTTTCAAGAGACACATTCAGTTAAGAACGACGCACAGTTATGGAAAGCGCAGTGGGGCAATGATATTTGGCTATCGCATGGCTCAGAAAGAGCAGCAGGTACCGCTATTTTGAGGAACTCCTTCACTGGGGACACTTTACATTCTGAAGGTGATCCTAAAGGTCATTTCTTTATTTTGATCATTAATATCTATGATACTATAATTTTGCTAGTTAACTTGTATGGGTACAACTCAAAGTGTGAAAAAGATACACTGCTGGATGTTTTAGAATCTCGTTTTTTACATTGGCCATCTAAATATCCAAATGCATTGATAGTGTTGGGGGGGGGACTTTAATATTGCTCTGGATGGCCTTCAAGATAGGTGGCCTCCACGAGCCAATTATTCTATGGCCTCTAATTTGATACAATTTATGCATAAATTTAATATAACTGATATATGGAGAGAAAGAAATCCTGGTGTGAGTTCATATACTTGGAGCAATAAAGCACATACTAGCCTATCACGCATAGACTTTTGGTTGGTTTCCAATTGTGTTAATAGCAATGCTATCAATATCAATATCTTCGCTACTCCTTTAACAGACCACAAAGCAATCTCAATACAAATCTCTCTAAATCCTAATACTCACCATAGAGGTTCATATTGGAAACTGAATAGCTCCATTCTAAAACACGATGTTGTCTAAAACTGTTAGTTCGTTAATTGAACGCTTCTGGCATAAATCTTTATTAGAAATTTTTTTTTGTAGTAATTGGGAACTCTTAAAATTCATTCATCAAAATTCTTGAGAACATATGGAAGTTCGGTTGCTAAAGCTAAAAAAGCTGAAGAAGAAAATCTAATCTCAGAAATAACATCAATAACACAAGAAATACCTGGAAATCTAACTGAAAGTGAACATCGACACTTAATCAGTCTGCAAAACAAATTAGATGACATTTATAGATTGAAGGCTGAGGGGGCCTTTGTGAGAAGTAGGAGAAGATGGTTGGAGGAAGGGGAGCAGAATACTGCTTATTGTTTTCGACTTGAAAAATCACAAGCTAAAAATAACACAATACAAAAACTAAATATTGATGGAGACATTACAGATGACCCTCAAAAAATAGCTAAATATTGTTCAGATTTTTATACGAAGCTATATGAATGAAAATATTGTAAAGAATCTACCTGTCAATTTCTGAGATCTCTCACAGAAACTAAGTTAATTGACATTGATTTGAAAGAATCTTGTGACAAACCACTAACACGACAGGAAGTTATATTTGCTATTGAGCACCTCAAGCCTAATAAGTCTCCAGGCACGGATGGTATTACTTCTGAATTCTATAAGGCATTCTCGGAGCAGCTTGCACCCTTCCTCCTTGGTCTTTTTGTAGAATGTATAGGCAATGAATCCCTTCCTCCTACCTTAACCCAAGGGCTCATAACTCTAATACCAAAACCGAAGAAAGACTTACTCCTAATTGACAACTGGTGTCCAATCTGCTTACTCAATAATGATTATAAAATATTTGCACTGATATTTGCTGAAAGAATAAAAGCTACTTTGGACTACATAATTGACGAAACTCAATCCGGCTTCATGAGGAACAGACATATCTCCAACAATATCAGATTAGTACTTGATTTAATTGATTATTCAGACTTATGCTCTGATGAAAGTTTCATCCTTTTTTTTTTATTTTTACAAAGCTTTTGACACAATCGAACATCAATTCATTTTCCATGCCTTAGAAAAGTTTGGCTTTGGTTCATATTTTAGCAGTGCTATCAAAACAATGTATACAAACGGAAACTCCTCAATAAGATTGCATGCTGGTACTTCCCCTCGTTTCTTCCTTAAACGCGGGGTCAGGCAGGGATGCCCCATATCGCCTTACCTTTTTTAGCTCTGCACTCAGTTACTCACTGACTCTATAAAGCTTAGTCCATTAAGAGGTATCGCAATAGCGGGCAGCGAAGTTATCATCAGCCAACTGGCTGATGATACAACATTATTTCTAAAAGATCACTCTCAGATACCTCTAGCAATTGATTTGATAAATACTTTCTCTGCGGCATCTGGACTTTACTTGAACATAAAGAAATGCGAATTGCTTGCTCTTAAACATTGTGACATCCTTTCTATCTGTAATATACCTGTAAAAGACACCATTACCTACTTAGGAATCGTCATTACCAAAGATGAAGAAGCCAGATGCAATCTGAATTTTGACTTGATTATTGACAAAACCCAGAAAAAATTTAACCAATGGCTACAAAGAGATTTGTCACTGAGAGGTAGAATTTTACTAACCAAAGCTGAGGGAATATCCCGTCTCACATATGCTGCTTTATCTCTCGATGTTAATAAAAAGGTCTCAAAAGATATTGACAAGATGTTATTTAACTTTATATGGAGGAACAAAAACCACTATATTAAAAAATCAGTAATAATGAACTCATATGATAAGGGTGGCCTCAACCTTTTAGACTTTTACACCTTAAATAATACATTCAAAATAAATTGGCTAAAGCAATTCATCAAGAATCCATCCTCAGTTTGGAACTTCATACCAAATTTTATTTTCTCTAAATTAGGAGGCCTACATTTTCTTTTATTCTGTAATTATAATGTTGAAAAAGTCCCCTCAAAACTATCAAACTTTCATAAACAGATGCTTCTTTCTTGGTCATTGATCTGCAAACACAATTTTTCCCCACATAGATACTACATATGGAACAATAAAGACATCATATATAGAAACAAATCCTTATTTTACCCTTATTGGTTTACTCACAACATACTCTTGGTTCATCAGTTGTTTAAAAAAAAAGCAGGCAGAATTGGACATCCCTGAGCACTCACTGGTAAATGATGTGGTCACCAGGTGGGGATCCACATTTGAAATGATTTCAAGATTCTTGGAGCAACAGCAGGCCATCTGTGTAGTGCTAGCAGGAGACAGATCCACCTGGCATCTCATGCCTTAAGACAATGACATCAGTGTCTTGGAGGAAGTCAGCCAGCCGTCCTCTCCATGACTTCACTGACATCCTGGCCTCAGAGAAACAGGTCACTCTCTCCTCCCTAAAGCCAGTCTTGGAGCACATCAACACCGAGATACTTGAAGAACAAGTAGAAGACAGCAATCTCACAAAACAAATAAAATGAGTGATGAGAGAAGACCTGCTGGAGCACCTCAGATATACAGAGGAAATGAAGAATGTGCTGAACATATGCAGTTTTGTGGACCCCAGGTTCAAAGGAAACTTTGTTGAGAATCTGGATGAAGCATTGGCATTTGCATCACATCACACAGATGAGCCTACAGCAGCAAATGAACCAAGCCCCTCTTCCACTACCACCAAAAAGAAAGAGAAAAGCCTGTCTGGGTTATTACAACACATAACCACTGCAAAAAGAAACAGGTCAGCTGCTTCAGGAAGTGAAAAGCCAAATATTCAAGAGAGAGTTGATTCTGAGAGCAAGTTGTAAGTGTCCATCCCTGCTATCAGCAGTGATGATGATCCCCTAGCCTGGTGGAGGGCACATACACAAGAAATGCCAATGCTTTCGAAGGTTGCCAGAAAATTCCTCTGTATCCCTGCCACAAGTGTACCTTCAGAAAGAGTGTTCAGCACAAGTGGCCACATCCTGTCTCCTCAGAGATCAAGACTCAGCTGTGAGCATGTGAACATGCTGACGTTCCTACACTTTAACCTTTAGGCTTTCCCCCTTATTTTGTTTTTTGATCCAAAAGAAAATACACACAGCTAGCTTGTATTGTAATTTGTATTTAATTTCAGACATATGGTCTTTATTTATTTTCACAGTGTTATTTATGTTTCAAAGGGCAGCTGTAAGTCAAAAAGGGCAGCTGTAAGTCAGAAAAAGCAAGTTTATTTCCCATGTGTTTCATAATTTTCTACTCAGGTTCAATAGAAATGTTTTGTGTGATTTTTACAGAAAGAAAGAGGTTCTGTAGCCCTTCACATCTGTTTTCTCTGAGAGAAATATGTAGCATTTTTGGTTTCATTGTTTACAGAGCAGTGATGACTTTTGTTTAATTGCCATTTTTCTTGTACTTTTTGGTTACTTGACTTTGTTGTTATATATTTTTGTTATGTTGGCATCAAAAAAGAGCAATAAAGAAAACTTTAAGACCTTCAAGGAGTGTTCATGTGATTTTACATATGAATAGAGTTGTGAAATCAATCAACGCACAATAATCGTTATTAGCGTAATATCGTGATAAATTCTCTTACAATAATCGTACTAAGGAAAATTGTAATCGTGAGATCCCTACTCCTGACCCTCCGTTGCTAGGGCTAGCAGAAACTTCATAATAAGTGCCGCAAAAGTGCCGCAAAAGTTCAAAAAAGGAAAGTGTCCATCCTCTCACGGTCACCGTCCATGGGAGCTGCTGCAACAGGCTGCCACCTAGTACGGCGCCATAGCAATAGTAGAGATTAATTAGCTGATGAGGTATCTGGATGACAACACATTCTGATTTTTGGGTTTACTTGGCTTAGATTGAATGATGATTAATTGTTTCTCCTTATGTGAGTTGAGGAATGCAGACAGAGTGAGACTTACAGCTCCAAGGGTGCTAGAGTAGTTTTCCAACTGTGTGAGTGCTAAAGGTTAGCAGGCAGAAGACCATCATAAAGTACTAAACCTGAGGTTGGCCCGCACGCCAAATGGTGGGAGATGCCCAAATGTTTATGTTCCCATAGAAGGATAGGGGGGTCATTTTGGGGAGAAGACCTTAGGTTGACCACAGCCAAGTTGGCGATGAGCAGGGAGACAGGTCAACTCCTCTTTTAGTCTATTGGCTAATTTACCAAAGTGACCAATTAGAAGAAGTGGGTGTGAACTGGAAAAGGGACTCTAAAAACCCTTGCATAGGAAGAGAAGGAAGGGCGGCATTTGGTGGATCTCCAAAGATCGAAGGACTCGAATCGGATTTCCGATAGAGCAGAGAGCAAAGCATTTTGGCATTGCTTTTGGCATAGATTTGAGAAAATCAGAATGCGGCCGCTTCTGAATCGGATGCTGGCATTGAGGTCTGTTTCAATAAAGATTGCTCTATCACTCCACCCAGCCTTGCCTCCGCAGAATTCTTTTATCAACATACTACTCGCTGACACCTTTGATGAACGGAGCCCAGAAACCACATAGATTCATTCATTGTCAACTGTGATACCAACTTGTTCACGTGAACTTGCATTAGATGTTATATTTACAAATCTAAAGTGTATGAAAACAGGAGTTGATCCAAGTCATATGGTGTCTGAGGTCTGCAGTGAGCACAAGGCCCTAAAATGGCTGAAATGTCAACTGTGTTACCGGTCAACCGTGTTAACCATCCACTGTAACACAGTTGACAATGTTGGCAGTTAATTGTTAATTGTGAAATTAATTAATTTAATTGTATGAAATAAAATGTAAATTTGTTGAATCAAAATAAAGTGTTTTTTTTTAAGAAAAGGGTTCTCTTGTTCTCCTGTCCTGTCAACTGTGTTTTCCTGTCAACTGTGTTACTCTTGTCAACTATGTTGTGGTTTTTGTATCATAAATCTTTTAAATGTTGGGAAAACTGTAACAAAAAAGATTGGGAATATATCTGGAGAGGGAAGTCTATATGGATGATGAATAAGTCTAAATTCAGTGTAATGGGGATTTATGTTGAAAAAACGTTCATCCTTCATCAAAGCATCTCGCAGAATGATCATGAAGCTCAAAATTCACATTTTTAAATCAGTTTGACAAATAACCTCAAAACCCCTGTTGAACCACTGGTGAATAGACTCAAACACTTGTTAAAAAAGTGTGTCCTTAAATGTGTAGTATTTCATAAATGTTTTATATGACGCAACATTTGTCCGTAACACAGTTAACAAAATAATGAATCAAATGTTTTTTCATTAAGATATTTTAAAAAGTTATTTGACCTTAAGCTTGCCAATTAATGAATTTAGCACATTAAGGGTGTCTATTATGGAAACATCTAGCTTATTTATCAAAAAAGAATACTGGTATTTTGACTTTTTGGTTGACATGAAATGTACCCCTAATTATAGAATGACTCCTGATGCTCCTGGTCTTCTGACATTGCTACATGAATGATGTTTCCTGCAATGATTTATATACTACAATATCGTATTGTTTTCTAAAGATCTCGAATTAATTATATCGTTATCCCGGGAAAGCGAAGTTTCGTTATCTCGAGATCTCGAGAAAATTATCGCATTATCTCCGGAAAACAAACTCATGGAAAAACGGAGATTAATGCATGGCCCTTTAGGGCTTCCGTTCTGAAGTAGGAATTTAAAGCATCAGAAATATAGGTAATACGCAAGTGAAATATAAGTACATAAAAACAGTATTCAAAGACTGAAATTGAGTCAATATATATTCATTTAGACTTGGCTGGACAAAACCTCCACAGACCACTCTTTTATTATGAAGAGTCTACCCGGAAGTGGTGTGGTGGAAAATCCTGTTTCCGGGCAGATCCGTTCCAGTCCTCTTTATTACACAGCTGACATGGCGGAGTATAGCCAGGCGGGCCTCCTGGCAGCTCTGCTCTTCTTCACGGCTCTGACGGTCCGGGACATTTATCTCGGCAGATCGAGCCCGCAGCGCGGTCACCAGCCGGCCGACAGCCCCGGCCTCTCTTTGGACACCCTGCGGGACACAGACCCCGGAAAACCAGCCAAGTCCTCCCTGTACACCGGGCCTGTGCTTAAGTTCCAGTACTGGTGAGCACGACGGTGAACTGCTATCTGTGCTAACAGGCTAATAGTTAGCATAGTCAAACAACGCCTGTTTGTTTATTGTTCATTTCAGAAGCAGGTGTCTGACGTCACAAACCCGTTTTACATAAGAACACATTATAATGTAAAGACAGAATCCTCGAGCTAGGACTGATTGGAAGCATTGATCTGTTATCAGTGCAGCAGACACATCACTTATCATCTGGGGCATTTAATAAGCATCTGTTGCCTCTGATGCACCTCAGCGCCATAGTTAGTGCACCATTAATTATTTCTCTAGATGTTGGATATCACCTGACCTGCTGGCCATACCTGACAGGTGCGTCCTCTCTTTATGTTTCAGCATCTCCTGAGGTTACAGTAAAGTGTTCCAGGAGTACTCTCGAGCCATCAGCCAGCTTTACCCAGACATCCGCATCGAGGGGGAAAACTACCCCCCGACCCCCTTCAACAGGTGAGCTCTGACATCACGACCCCCTTCAACAGGTGAGCTCTGATATCGCGACCCATTACACAGGTGAGCTCTGACATCACGACCCCCTTACACAGATAAGCTCTGACATCACGACCCCCTTCAACAGGTGAGCTCTGACATCACGACCCTCTTACACAGGTGAGCTCTGACATCACGACCCATTACACAGGTGAGCTCTGACATCACGACCCATTACACAGGTGAGCTCTGACATCTCAACCCCATTACACAGTGAGCTCTGACATCACGACCCCATTACACAGGTGAGCTCTGACATCTCGACCCCCAATCCAATCCAAAGGAAACTCTGCGTCAAGACAGAATTAACCCGCTTGTCACTGTTTGTGACCTTCTGCACACTGTGTGTATCTCAATTAGGGCTGTTTTCGACTGAGGATTTGCATAGTCGAAGACTACTGTGTCACTTTCCTCCTGGCAAGACCTGTCAGTTAGACTCTCATCTAGTTCTGCAACTACTGAATACGCCTCATCTCTTTGGTCGTCAGAGAGAAAGGAGAGCTTCTTAAAGCGTGGGTCAAGCACCGCCGCACTGATGTACCGCTCACCTCCGCTCATTTGGATTGTGCAACTGCAGTGGGTGATTTATTAATATGTCGTAAGAAGCTAAGACTACCGTTTAAACGCACACATCATTTTGAACTCTTTATTAACAGAAAGTAGGCAGATTTTGTATCAAAATAGGCTTTTATATAACGGAAAAAAGACATTCTATGTAACAATTTATGCTCAGCAGCCGTGGGCACCCCCATATAGTCAGAACGGTACGGTCTTGGTTACATAGCAACATTTTCCGACGATTCGTCTACGAGGTTCATAGTCGAATCAGACCTCTCTGAATCGAATCGTTGAATAGTCGACTATTGGAGGTCAGCCCTAATCTGAATCATACATGATACCTGCTGATGCTACAGGACCAATCACATTTAATCAATCAAAGATACAGACTTGGTATTGATGGATAAAATAACTGAGTCACTGTCAAGAACAATGAGCTGTAGATCAGGAGGACGTGACGGGTCTGAAGGCTGACCTCATTTAGGATTTCATCAGATTTAGCTTATCAAAAAAAGTTTTTAAAAAAAAGAAAGATTTGTCTTTTTGTTTTCAGTTCAGCACCACACTGAACTTCTTTATCAGCCTCCATCAGTGTGTTTTACCTGCAGCTTCAGATTTACGGCACAGTTTTCCAGACAGTCAGTAGAAGTTAAAGTCTTGCTCATAGTTCAGAAATCCCAGCGGACACGGGGTGCCTCCCTCTGGGAGACTGTGGCTCAGAGGTAAAGCCAGCCTCTTGTTATCATAAGATTGCTGGTTCGATTCCCCTGGTCTGCATGTCAAAGTGTCCTGAGAGAGATACTGAACCCCACACTGCTCCTGAGGTTCTTGTTGACACCTTGGTATTATTTTTTTATATTTATTTACATTTCAACATGGCCATGAATATCTCTCTATAAAAGCAAGGAATCTCTGTCTGTCTGTGTGTGTGTGCCTCAAATCTCTCTGCGGATCAGGATCAGAATGACCTGAGAGTTTCAACATGGCTGCCGTTTGGTTCAGTGGTGTGCGACTTCGCATTTGTTTGGACTGCAATGATACCGTGAATAAATAATTTCATAAATGCTTTACACATTCTGGAGCATAGTCCACCGGAGCTACCACAGTGACATGCGCATTAGAGCCAATCACTGCAGATCTCAAGCCCACGACACACATTAAGAAACAAGCGGATGTATACCTGTGGCGGCGCGAGCTGGACCGGGAGTTCGCCTGCGGTTCGGTCACGTTCTGTTCTGTGCATCTAAACTGACTGTTGTGGATTAATGAGACTAAACGAGACCGGACCGTGTCTGTTCGGGTCCCGGGAGAGCGGATTGATACCTGCAGCGGTGCGTGCTGGACCGGGAGTTAGCCGGCGGTTCGGTCCCGTTCCGTTCTGTGCATGATCTAAACTGACTGTTGTGGATTAATGTGACTAAACAAGACCGGGCCGGTCTGTTCCGGTCTGAGGAGATGCGGAGACGTCCAGAAAAACAAAGTGGAATCAGAATCTGTGGATGTTCGTGTGTAGCTAGCGGCTAGCTGATAGCCGCTAGCTAACCTACACCAACTCCCGAGTCGATGGACCGGATGCACCGACCTGTCCAAAACCGGACTTGGGGTAAATAATGTCCACCACGCTTTTT
>CAEMYA010000123.1:324308-336353 GCA_903131615.1 Diplodus sargus
TTATATATATATATATATATATATATATATATATATATATTAAATAGCGTGGGGTTACAGCCTTGTCTTACTCCACATTCCTGGAAGAAAGATTCCGTTTTCTCTGTGCCAATCTTAATTGAGCATTTTCCGTTGGTATACATTGATTTGATCAACTCGTATACTTTTCCTCCAATACCACTTTCAATTAATTTAAAGAAAAGGCTGTTGTACCAGATTGAATCAAAGGCTTTTTGAAAATCAAATCCACAAAGTAAGCATATATTTTTGTGTTATTTTTTTGGACATATGTATCAATTAGAGTGTGTAGTGTAAGAATATGGTCTGTGGTTCTAAATTTAGGTAGGAATCCAATTTGGCTTCTGCTTAATACATGATGTTCTATCATGAAATCTATTTAGTATACTACATAAAACCTTTCCAAGACATGAGTTTATGCAGATCCCACGGTAATTTTGGGGGTCTGTCTTGTCTCCACTTTTAAATATGGGACTTATCAGTCCTTCGTTCCATATCTCAGGAAATAGCCAACTCTGAGTACTAAATTAAAAAGTTTCAGAGTGGCTGATTTGAATTTACAGTCTGTGTGTTAAAGCATCTCATTTAGGATGCCGTCAGGTCCACAGGCTTTTCTACATTTCAGGGTTTTCAACTTTTGTTCCAACTCTTTTTCAATAATTTCATAATCTAATGGGTTTTGATAGTCCTTAATGATTGTTTCTAATTGATTTAATTTTTCTTGTATTTGGTCTCGTTCGGTATAAGTCTTTGAAGTGCTTCATCCAGATATCACCATTTTGAATGGCTAGATTATTATTATTATTACTTTTGTTTAATGTCTTCCAGTGGTCCCAGAAACTGTTTGAGTTTATTTATTCTTCAATTAGGTTCACCTGGTTTTTATGGTGCTGTTCTTTTTTAGTTCTTAGTGTTTGTTTGTATTGTTTAAGTGTGTCACTGTCATGAATACGTAGGTCCTGATTTTCTGGATCTCTGTGCTTTTGGTTGGATAATTGTGTTAGTTTTTTCCTGATGTTTTTGCATTCTGAGTCATACCATTTTTCTTGCTTTCCCTTTTTTGGGTTTTGTTTTAGGAAGGGTAAATTAGATTGTTCTGCCACATAATGGAATATATTGTTGATGTGCTTTGTGGCTATGTTTACTCCTTCTTTACTGTGTGGATATGTATGGGCCAGGAAAGCATTTAAATGCTCTTGGGTTCCATGGCTGCTCATTGCCTCCTGATATTCAGGTAATCTGTTTTGCTCCCACCTGTAGTGAGTTGTTATGTTATATAGCTTACTGGGACTGGGGCAAGGTTGGTTAGCGTGTGTTCGTTTTAAGTATATATTAATCTGGTTATGGTCTGAGAAGGGGTTTTGTTGCTTAACTGTGAATGCTCTGAAAGAGAAAGGGTCTAAATCTGTTATTGCGTAATCTACAGTGCTACTGCCAAGAGAAGAGCTGTAGGTGTAACGGCCAAAAGAGTCCCCTCTTATCCGACCATTGACTATGTACAGACTGAGGGCCCTGCAGAGCTGCAGTAGTTCTTTCCCATGTTTGTTTGTCATTTTGTCATAATTATTTCTGGGGGGAAGAGTTACACAGGTGTTAGTTCTGTTATTCATGTATTTGTCTCCTTTTGTGTTAGTCGTGTCTGATTCTTCTGCTGTGCGTGCATTCATATCACCTACAAATAAAATATTTCCCTGTGTTTGGAAATGGTTGATATCTTCTTCTCGAGCAGCAAAGGTTTGGTCTTTAAAGTAAGGAGATTCAGCTGGAGGGATGCAGATCGCACATAGATGTTTTGGGTATTGGAGGTCAGGCCTTTTTTTAACTTAAGCCACATATAATTTTCACCTTCTCTAACAAGTTCAATGTAATTTGTGTATTCAGCTTCAAACCAAATAAGTATTCCCCCTGAGTTCCTTCCTTGTGTTACTCCAGGAAGTTTTCTTGAATTGACTGTCAACTCCCCATAGCCTGGAGGACAGCCGGTTGGCAAGTCTCCTCTGTCCCACGTCCCCATTAAAATAATGATGTCAGAGTTTTTGAGTTCATCAGTAAACTCAGAGTTATTGCTTTTTAGTCCAAAGGCTGATGATCTTAGCCCTTGGACGTTCCATTGGCTGATTATAAAAGATTCATATCGTTTCATGCTACAATATAATTATTAGTGTGAATGCTAAACTATTGTTCTTCTGGAATTTATTAGTGTGAATGCTGAGTCAGCATTCACACTATTGTTCTTCTGGAATTTCTTTTTCTTTCTTTTTAGTGTGAATGCTGCAAGCATTCACACTATTGTTCTTCTGGAATTTATTAGTGTGAATGCTGACTCAGCATTCACACTATTGTTCTTCTGGAATGTATTATTAGTCTTCTTCCGTACGTTTTTCGGCACCTATCTCCTCCTACAAATTTTGAGCGATTGAAACCATTCAACCATCAAAATGTTCAGCTTTTTAAGGACATTCTTGCTATTACTTTTGGCTTTTCTACCTTTCATACTTTTGGAAATATTCAGCTTTTCCTGCAAAATTTTCCCCATTCATACTTACGGGGAATTTTTCAAATTTCATTCTGCTATAACTTCAGCATAACTTCAGCTATTGAAACCGTTCACCTTTTCAACTCTTCAGCTTTTCAGCAATTCAGCTTTTTCCAAAAAAAAATAACATTGACGCAAATGGGAAAAGCTTCAAATCCTCTTCAAAACTCATCGCCTTTCAACCTCTTTTTGTTCCTCATACGTTGAGCGAGAGACACCATTCAAACTTTAAACCAGTCTCAGGTTTTGGATTGACAAGCCTGAGAGCGACATTAAGTTGAAATATCACCCCATAAGCCGCAATGTTAATTTTGAGGCTACATTTCTGGCCGAGAGCAGACGGTACCTGAATTGTCTCTCGCTCCTGTGCCCTCATTTCTCACTCGACAGAAATGAAAAGACATGAGCGCGTTCAGCCATGTCTCCTCTCACTCACCATGTAGATATTTGGGCGACAACCATTACAGTTTTTTCAAAAATCGCAGGAGTTTGGGAGGCATTTTCCCATTCATTCTTATGGGAGCAATTTGATCTCTGTCTCTGCTATTTCTCCAGCGTGTGTATCTTAAGAATGCATCGGCTGGTGGTCTTATTTCAGATGTGGGACTTACGGTTTTCGATTTAGGAGCCAGAGAGCGACAAGAAGTTGAAATATAGCCCCATAAGCCGCAATGTTAATTTTGAGGCTAAATTTCTGGATTATCGCAGACGGTACCTTGTTTGTCTCTCGCTCCTGTGCCCTCATTTCTCACTCGACAGAAATAAAAACGACATGAGCAAGTTCAGCCATGTCTCCTCTCGCTCAGCGTATAAATATTTTGGTGATTACCATTAAGTTTTTTTCAGAAATTGCAGGTGTTTGGGAGGCGTTTTCCCATTCATTCTTATGGGGAATTTTCATCTGGCTCTCCTATTTCTCCAGCGTGTGTATCTGAAGAAGGCGTGTGTAGTGACTCAGCGAGAGTGTGTGATATCATTGCTACAGTGTAGAGCAGCTGGAAAATCTGGAGAAAGACTTCTCTTCAGCTGGATTTGGATCCCACATCTCTTACTTTACATAGACAATGCAGCCATTTCAAACTCTTTCTGCCTTTAACTTTCCACCTCCTCAGTCTTTTTTCACCTTTTAAAGCTCTTTATGCCCTCTTACTCTACAACTTTTTGGCCTTTTCAGTCTTTTTTCACCTTTTTAAGCTCTTTCTGCCTATAACTTTCCACCTCTTCAGTCTTTTTTCACCTTTTTAAGCTCTTTCTGCCCTCTTTCTCTACAAGTTTTCTGCCTTTTTCGGTCTTTTTTCACCTTTTTAAGCTCTTTCTGCCTTTAACTTTCCACCTTTTCAGTCTTTTTTCACCTTTTTTAGCTCTTTCTGCCCCCTTACTCTGCAACTTTTCGGCCTTTTCAGTCTTTTTTCACCCTTTTAAGCTCTTTCCACCCTCTTACTTACACAGCTTTTTAGCCTTTTCAGACATTCGTTTTTCTGCATTTTCAGCTCCTTCAAACATTCAACTTCATGTTCTGCAATTAAAATGTTCAACTTTTTCGACTCTTTCACCCCCTTAAGCTTTTCTGCCCTTTCAGCTTCTTAAAATATTCACTTTTCTGCCTTTTCAACTCCTTCAAACATTCCGCTTCTTGTTCAGTTATGAAAATGTTAAACTTTATGAACTCCTGTAGCCCTCCTAAGCTTTTCTGCCTTTTCAGCTTTTTATAATATTCATCTTTCTTTTGAGCTACAGACACCAATACAACTTTGAAAAATCGCAGGGGTCTGGGAGGCGTTTTCCCATTCATTCCTTATGGAGACATTTTCAGCTCTGGCTCTGCTCCTGCTGCAGCCTCTGTGCAGCCATTTTAAGCCCCCCACACACCGCCCAGACGTCCAACTGCTTCATCCAATCACTGTCCGACCACTCCGTTGCCTCTTGTCTGACCCGTTCGGCAGAAAAGTTGCATAGAAACACACCGCTTCGACGTGCTGCCTACTCCACAGTACCGTGTACGTTCTGCGCTTGCGCGAGATGCAATAAGCTGGTGGCGCTTATGTTGCGAGTTGTAAACGAGAGGCTTCAGCACGTAACTCTCTTTACTTTCGATCAAAACGAAACTTAATTATTTCAGATAAAAACAGCTGCATACTAAACATGCAGCGACGCATTACCAAATGAACACAGATTAATTTGTCCTGAACGGACATAGCAACAGCCAGTCTCGTGCCAGAACTGCCTGCAAAACATGAAAACGGTGAATGACACCTTTTTTTTTAGCTCTTTCAAACCATTTACTCGACAGCTTTTTAGCCTCTTCAGATATTCATCTTTCTGCCTTTTCAACTCCTTCAAACATGCAGCTTCATGTTCAGCTATGAAAATGTTCAACTTTTTAAACTCTTTCAGCCCTTGTAAACTTTTCTGTCTCTTCATCTTTTCAAAATCTTCATCTTTCTGCCTTTTCAGCTCCTTTATATATTCAGCTTCGTGTTCAGCTACAGAAACTGCTCAGCTATCAACATGTTCAACTTTTTAAGCTCTTTCAGCCTTGAGCTTTTCAACTTTTCAGCTTTTCGACCTTTTGAGCTTGTCGGCAGTACATTCAGCAGATTTCGCTTCAGACTTCAGCATTCACACTGTATTTTCGCAGGAAATGCAATTTTTCTAGTTGAATTTGTTGTTGTTTTTATACAGAGCGGAAATGCGTTCTTTCAACTATGGGTTATATGCCTAGAATTGTAAGACATTGTTTTAGGTATAGAATTGGTTGAAATTCCATACTTAAATTTAAAAAATTGATAAAAGAATAAAAATAAATAAATAAATTTTAAAAATGAAAGTAAAACATTTCTCTGTCTGGCTTTCTCTGTCTTCAAGTGTTAATATAATAATATAATTGATGGATGGATGGATGGATTGTTCATCTTTGTTGTCAGATCTTCTCCTGTCTGATGGCCTTCTTCCTCTGTAACATGATGGAGACTCACTTCCTGTCTACAGGAGCCTTCGAGGTTACTCTGAATGGTGAGTTCTCATTGGTCCAAAACATGACATCACTTTGAGCTCTGATTGGATGAGGACTGGACGAAGTAAAGGACAGAAGGAGGCGGAGGTGGTACTTCCTGGTGTTATAGTGTATTTTCTCCCCTTGTTTCTCAGATGTCCCTCTGTGGTCGAAGCTTCAGTCGGGCTACGTCCCGAATATCCAGGAGATCTTTCAGATCCTTGACAACCACCTAAAGATGAACCAGGTGGATCCGAACCTCACCTCATCATAGAGACACACAGGTAGACACAAGCATGCAAGCACACAAATAGGTGCGCGCACACAGATACAAGTACACACACACACACACACACACATACATACATACATACATACATACATACATACATGCATACATACACACACACACACACACACACACACACACACACACACATACATACATACACATGTAAACAAAGCAGCAGGGTTAACTCTATCAGTCTTTATATTCAACAGTGATGCTTCACCCGTCAGGTACACTCAGTTAGCTAGGTGCTGTCTGAATGATGGATTGACAGCCCGTTGTGACAGGGGCTTCACCTCTCCCTGTCTCAGTCTCACCTGTCTCTCTCTCCTCAGCCGTGCTGCATTCAGGTGTCCTGGCTCAGTGGGACGTTCAGCCGCTGGCGTTAATGAAGGTTTGGTCTTAAAGCAGACTCTGCGAGACCCGGCCGGACGTCCCTCGCCACGAAAGGAGCGCTCCCTCTGTGTCGGGTCACAGCTCAGCACTACAATACCCATAATGCACCAGTCAGCTGGACTCCAGGCTGACTACTGGAATCTACTGGTTTCTGTTGGTTCAGGTTGATTTTATTTATTTAGTCTGGTGTTCATATAAAACTACGGTACAACTGTTAGCCTCATGTTAATAAGCCCCCATCTGGACAGGAAGTGCCCGACAGGAAACAGAATTAATTACTTAAATCTGTTATTTTTAAAGAATGTCAAATTTGTTGAGTCTAAAAGTCTGAAATAAAAAATCAAACTCATCAAAACATCAGGAGGCTTTTATTGTGTAAACAGGAAATGGTCAGTTTTAATTTGATAACTGATCAAAATGATCAGTTTGTTAAACTGGTCCTGAATTAGATCATTAATATGGTTTACTGGTTTATACAGAGCCCTACTGGTTCTAATTCATAGTTTTCTCATGATGTCACACTCCTAGGGGAACGGATAAAAAAATTGTTCCCTGCTGCCCGCCAGAATAGGAAGCAAGCAGGGCTGTTTCTGTCTTTTTTGGGGCCCTATGCAAGATGCTATTTGGGGGCCCCTATTTTGTCAAACTACGATGGATAGATTCATAACCCTTTTAGTTGATCCACAACAATGCAACAATCTATTACATTTTAAGAGAAAAACAGGCTACAGTTGTGACAACCTCTGTCAAATTAAAATCAAACATCTTAAGTTGACCCATCCCAGCAAGTTGAACTGATAGAAAATGATAATACAAGGTTAACAATGGGGATCCTCTATATGTCAATAAATGAAACTGAGGCAGTGTTCCTCAAAAATGTTTATTTTAAATTGTGAAACATTTTTAAACTTAAAAATCCTGGTCCGGTGGTGCTGAAGGTGGCCGTGCTGCTTCCTTGTCCGCGTCTCTCAAATATTTCAGAATTACTCCTGCAAAGACAAAACTCCTCAGGTTAATAAGCAAAATAGATCCTATTTACACTATAATTGAGTTATGTTACACTAATGCAGAAATTCCTAATCTGTTTTTAACTTTTTGATATACAGTACAGTGTCCCTTTAAAGCATGTACCCAATTTCAAAGTTATCACTTTTAAGCAGTTTACGACACATTGTACTTGTTAGAGTTATAAAACGAAGATAAATGACTGATGAGCACTATGTGATACTGAAGGAATATGTTTGTGTATATCGCAGGGTATTACAAAGTGGACTGCTTGTGCCTAACTGGTGATATGGTCTTAACCTATATTATGTGGGCAGAACTAATGGTCATATATAGTATAGTTTACTTTAAATTTAATTTGAATCCAAACAGCGCGGAATGTTGCTCGTTGCATGAGTTCCCGGCAAACCCGTAATACTGATGCACAGGAGACAACACGAGAAATGGAAACCGATGAGAAGTCGTTGCTGGGTTCGGTAGGCAGAAATTTTAGTTTTAAAAAACTACTGGGTGGAAACCTGGATAAAAGCACAATTGTGTGCAAATTATGCAAGAAAGAATTTGCCGGAGCAAATGTTGCAACATGTTGCAGCTAGCACAGACAACACTCCTAGTTCAAGCAGGCAGTGTCGCCAATCCACACTCGACAAGATGACAGGGTTCAGAGCCAAGTCCACGACTGACAAATTAACAAACGAACTGGCGAAGTGGATTGCAGTGGACTGTCGGCCACTCTCGATGCAATCATAATATTCTTTATTCATATTGCACTTCATGTAAACACTCAGTGATGAAAATAAACACGATTTTGTTGTTTAAGCTCATTTATGTGTCTATTCATTGATTCAGTCATATATCAAAATCCATTTAAATTGAAAATGTTGCTTCCCGTGTCAAATATTGATATGCGATTAATTGAGAGTAATTAATTACAAAGCCTCTAATTAATTAGATTTTTTTTAATTGGGCCCCATCCACTCATTGCATATATAAAAGTGAATCGGGTTTTCGAGTCACCTGAGTCAGTCATCCAGAGTGTGCTTTATTTACATACATACATTTGCAAGACAAACGTGATTTTGTATTGAGAATCATTTCTGTGCTGTCACTCAGAGACTTCCCGTGAATGGAGCAGAGCAGCACACTGCTCAGGTGAGGGAGCGGCTCTCTGAGAGCAGGGGAGCAGGGAGGGAGAGAGAGAGAGCGAGTGAACTGTGAGTTGCCTTTAAACTGCGAGTCTGAGATGCTGAGTCCTTAACCCTGAGGAGCAGCAAGTTTCTCAGGTAAGGGAGGGGCTCTACGAGCTGGGAGGGAGAACGAGTGTGCTGGGAGCTGGAGCTACTGGGTCCGTCAATCGTTCTTTTTCTGTATCAGCTTGTGATACAGCTCAGCTCGGGGCAGAAAGGAGAGGAGACAGGGGTGTTGAGTTGAAATAATGACCAGAGCCGTTGGTTCAGCCAAGGAACTAATACAGCAATTAGCTTGATACATTTACGCAATCGCAGTTAGAATAACAGTTGTGTTGCATGTCTCCTCTTTGCTGTTAGCTGGCGGTAGCAGTGGTGAGTCAGTGAACAAGTTAATGGAGACAATGACTCGTAACTCCCGAGTCAGTAAAAAGAATTGTGAGTTTTGAACGATTCGTTCACGAATCGCACATCACTACTCTGAATGTTTGAGTGTTTGCAGACAGGTGGAACTCAAGGTGATAAGGGGACAGTGGTATTGTCTTTTGATCACACACCGGACACAAACTTTTGTTATTCAGGACAGAGAAAATTTCTGTTGATAAGACATTGCATTACAAAATAAATGGATGTGATGCAACGTAACTGAGATCTACGTGATTGTTCATCTGTGAACTCTACTTTCTTAAAAGTTTACCTGATCAGTATTTACCTGGTCACAGTTTCCACAGAGGTGTTTTGTGATTTGGATGCTGAGTTTGACAGGAGTCGTCCGGAGCTGCAGAAAAACAAATGACATGACGGGTTACAGTTGGACTCAACTCACCTGCAGCTTACCTGAAAACCTGGACTCAGAACAGAATAAGTTATGTTCTTGCCAGGTAGGTAGGTAACTAGTTGACTACCTAAAGAAGGCCTAGCAATTGATTGTTTGCTGAAGGGTCGGGTCTCCAACATTAACACACTGACGGCATTGTATTCAGAACATAGAATATTTCTTTGTGTGTGCGTGAGAGAGAGATGGACAGAGAGCATGGAAAGAAAAATCAGCTGAACAAATACACAGTGTTTTTGAACAGGGTCAAAAAATATAAATACGAAACGCAAAATGTGGCGGTCGGGGTTTGTTCTTTGGCGCACCACCACAAATGAGTCACTGACAGGTGGAGACAGGTGAGGACAGGTAGCTTCCTTTGTGCATGCTGGAATACCTGAGATCACCTCACAGAGCCTCTGCAGGTGAACATCAGTGCTGTTGCCATGGAAACAGGACTGGATGGTGTAGAAGCAGTTCACTTCCTGTGTCCTGTTTAGTTCAGTCTGAGAAAGAATTAAATCAGTTTGTGCTGCACCTGAAAATGTTCTCAAAACATTTGAAATTGTTAAAATACTGAGGAAGGTGAAGCAGAGTCAAACTGTTGCTGATGAAGTGAGTAAAAGCAGTTAAAGTGTGAAGTCAGTGGTGAAATGAGTGACATGTTAAAAATGAGACTTGGAGAAAAATTAATACTAAAGTAATAAACAGAGGTACATTTAATGTTCTTAGAGTTTTGATGAATGAATACAATCTGAACTCTGAGCTGTACTGGATGCTTACAGGCTGGTTCAGGTCACATGGGGGACAGTCTAATCTTAAACATCTGAGACTCAAAGACGTTAATGTTCAGAGACGACTTGTCTCACCTGACTGTCTGTCCTAAACAGACTCAAACTGGGGTAGAGACGGGAACTTTCATCCAGCCATGGGACTTTGTCTCTGTGTAAACTCTGCTCACTCCCCCCCTCTGTCCTGTGGTCGTTTGTCCTCATGGTGTCTGATCTCATGATGTCAGTCCTGTGAGACAGCTTAGTCAAACTCCTGTGTTTTTGACCATCGGAGCTGAATGAAGAGAAAGTTTGAACGTCTCCAGCTGAGAAAACTTGAGCTTCATACGGAGGAGCGCTGGGACACCTGGCGGGAGGATGGAGGGATTTTATATAATTGTCATTAAAGTCATTAAACATTTTTGTGTCTTCATTATTAAAGTTGATAGTTTGCAGTTTTCTTCTTCACTGCAGGTTATCTTGGTTTGTTATCGCCCCCTGCTGATCACTGAAATACTGACTCCATCAGTCAAGATGTTTATCACAACTGTGTGTATCCTTGTACATGAGACAAAGAAATTAAAACTCTGCTCATATGGAAAAAGCTTTACAGCTGCTGGAGGTCAGAAACACCACAGGAACCTTGAAGAAACCTCGGAGAGGTCTGATTCGACTATGACCCTCATAGTCGAATCGTCGGAAAATGATGTTATGTAACCAAGACCGTACCGTTCTGACTATATGGGGGTGCCCACGGCTGCTGAGCATAAATTGTTACATAGAATGTCTTTTTTCCGTTATATAAAAGCCTGTTTTGATACAAAATCTGTAACTTTCTGTTAATAAAGAGTTCAAAATGATGTGTGTGTTTAAACGGTAGTCTTAGCTTCTTACTACATATTAATAAATCACCCACTGCAGTTGCACAATCCAAATGAGCGGAGGTGAGCAGTACATCAGTGCGGCGGTGCTTGACCCACGCTTTAAGAAGTTCTCCTTTCTCTCCGACGACCAAAGAGATGAGGCGTATTCAGTGGTGGCAGAACTAGCTGAGAGTCTAACTGACAGGTCTTGCCAGGAGGAAAGTGACACGGTGGATCCTGGACCGACTGCCCAGGAACAGGACACTGTGATGGCTATGCTGCTGGCCAGTGATTAAGATGAGGAGGAACAGGATGAGACGAGTGAGATGAGGGCCTATTTGAAGGACTTCACTAAATGCAACGGAGGCCCCCTGGAATGGTGGCAGAAAAACGAGAATAGATATCCAAAGTTGTCAAGAGCTGCTAGGAGATTTCACAGCATCCCTCCACCTCCACGCCATCAGAGAGGATATTTTCAAAGGTGGGTTTCATTGCCAATAAATCAAGGAGCGCACTTTTCCCGACCAACGTGAACAAGCTGGTTTTCCTGGCACACAACCTCGGAAAAATCTGACAACCACAGGTGCAGTAGAACACTTTTCATATGTGAAGAAGTGATTTTTTTCTTTTTCTTTTGGGACAATGTGAACTTAAGCTGGAGGGTGCGCGCGGAGCGTCTCAGCAACGAAGACATCCTTTCCTTTTTTTTTTCTCTCCCTCTCTCTCTCTCTTTTGCTACATGTGCACTTTCTGAAGCCCATTCGATTCTGACTTCTATTATGTTTATTTTTTCGTTGTTGTATAATTGTTTTTATTTATTCAGGCAGGCTTATTTTATTTCGAAAAATATTTATGACATTTTGCACTGATGCCAGGCTGTTGCGCTAAGTTTAATTTTATTTATTTATTTTATCCCGATTCCCGAGTGTGAACTGTGAATTAAAAGCCAAGAAATAGGTTCCTAACTGAGAGATAAAGGCATGTTTTGGCACGTTTTTGTTTTTGAAGCCATTTTCTTCCTATTTTATGTGAACTTTTCTGATGTTTGATATGCCCAGTTTTGTTCATGTGGCTTTAAATAAATAAAGGTATGTGTTTCACACCTACCATGTTTTTGAGTGTTTTAGCTCTTTTGGATCTTCAAATAAGATCTAGCTGCTATCTAAAAAAAAAAA
>CAEMYA010000123.1:341578-352598 GCA_903131615.1 Diplodus sargus
GCAGCTTCAGTGTTAAACTGATATAATGATTGCTGTCTGTGGTTCTATATGGGCTGTGGCAATCATTTAGAAAAATAATAGCTCGCATCAACATGTTGAAAAAAAAAAAAAGAACTATGAACTAGTTCATTTTTGGAACTGTGAACTTAGTTCAAAATTTTGAATTATTAACTATGAACTGAACTAGTTCATTTTAAAATTTGTGAACTGAACTTTGAACTAGTTCATGTAGAAAGTGAACTTTCCCAACACTGGACACTACTACCATCAGTACAACTGACACTACTACCATCAGTACAACTGACACTACTACCATCAGTGCTACTGACACCATCAGTACAATTGACACTACTACCATCAGTACAACTGACACTACTACCATCAGTACTACTGACACCATCAGTACAACTGACACTACTACCATCAGTACAACTGACACTATTACCATCAGTACTACTGACACCATCAGTACAACTGACACTACTACCATCAGCACTACTGACACCATCAGTACAACTGACACTACTACCATCAGTACTACTGACACATCAGTAATTGACACTACTACCATTAGTACTACTGACACCATCAGTACAACTGACACTACTAACATCAGTACAACTGACACTACTACCATCAGTACTACTGACACCATCAGTACAATTGACACTACTACCATCAGTACAACTGACACTACTACCATCAGTACTACTGACACCATCAGTACAACTGACACTACTACCATCAGTACTACTGACACCATCAATACAACTGACACTACTACCATCAGCACTACTGACACCATCAGTACAACTGACACTACTACCATCAGTACTACTGACACATCAGTAATTGACACTACTACCATCAGTACTACTACACCACACCTGGGGCGACAGAGCCTTCTCCATAGCCGCCCCCTCCCTCTGAGTTCACACAGTTCCAAAAATGAAATAGTTCTTTTTTCTTTTTCAATATGTTGATGCAAGCTATTTTTTTCCAAAATTATTGCCACAGCCCATATAGATCCACAGACAGCTATTATTTGATCAGTTTTAACACTGTAACTGCAGGTCTCCGACAATGTACTGCAAAACCAGGTTGTCCAGCTGCGACTGGGAGATGAAGACAACGCAGCCACTACTGTACGCCTTTTATGCGATTTGGGTGGTAGAGGATCTGTTTTGGCTCTGTTTTTTTTTTTGTGATTTTTTATTCACTCACACATACCTTGAAAGGCTCGCCCGGTGCTTTAGTTCAATGTGCCGTTTCAGGTTTTCTGTTGACGTTCTGCTGTTGAGTTGCTTCTTGAAACCCAGCGGGTGACGTTTACACAAAAAGGTAAGATTTTTCCCACCTGGACCATCACTGACCTTTCATAAAACTGTTTTAAGTAATCATACGAAGATGCCGTATTAATGCTGGAGGCAGAGTCTGAGGTAGTGCTGCTGCCTTCATTTGTTTTTGCATCCATGCTTCGCATTTTGATGACACGTGGCGGAGCGACTCTGTGGTGTGTGCTGAATTATTATAACTAGTGCAGTGCCCGTAGGAAATATGTGTTCTATAGAAAAGTGGGAGGTTAAGAAGCATTTTCATGGATGGCCAAATGAGGCTGTTTGAAGGTGGAAAGTCAGGGATATTTAGGTTTGTTGTGAAATCCGATATTCCAGGGAATAATTGGCCGTTTGTGACTATTTTTGATTTTGCCATTATATTTCACCTTAAAACTATTTACTTGGTGTGATTATTTTCAGCACAACCTCACATGTGTGACTGTACAGTTATTTGTTCATTTTGACATATTGTATGAACACAATGGACCTAAAATCATAAAAAAACATAAAATCCGAGTAGAAAAAGTTAGATTTTTTTACTGTGAAAACCACAAATATGTTTAACAAACCATTTTTTATTACTTATAATGCAAATATAAATTGTTGTTTGCTACATTTAAATGCAGGCAATGCTCAGGTCTGCCTGAGCTCCTTCCAGCTGAATAAAGAGCTGCACTGCCTGCTCCACATTCAGCATTGTTTTGACTCATTAAACAAAAAACCGACTCCACTACACACTAATCCAAACACTACATAACACACTAACTATACTCTCCAAACACGCTCAATGTCACAAATCTCTCAATTCTCAATATCGCTGTCTCTACAAGGACCGTCGTTGCCTGTCACTCATCCGCCGAAGTCCCTCCCACAACTTCCTGTTCCTCTACAACCAAACTTGCTGCTTGAACACTTTTGTGACAAAAGCCCGTTTTTACCGTTTCTTCTGCACCAGACACAAAGCAAACGTGACGGCAATGTTCGCGAAAAAGCGTGGCGGACATTATTTACCCCAAGTCCGGTTTTGGACAGGTCGGTGCATCCGGTCCATCAGCTCGGGAGTTGGGCCGTGTAGGTTAGCTAGCGGCTAGCGGCTAGCAGCTAGCTACACACGAACATCCACAGATTACGATTCCACTTTGTTGTCCGCGCGTCTCCGCATCTCCTCAGACCCAAACAGACCGGTCCGGTCTTGTTTAGTCACATTAATCCACAACAGTCAGTTTAGATGCACAGAACGTGACCGAACCGCCGGCAAAATCCCGGTCCAGCGTGCGCCGCTGCAGGTATAAATCCGCTCTCCTCAGTCCTGAACAGACACGGTCCGGTCTCGTTTAGTCTCATTAATCCACAACAGCCAGTTTAGATGCACAGAACAGAACGGGACCGAACCGCCGGCTAACTCCCGGTCCAGCTCGCGGCGCCGCAGGTATACATCCGCTTGTTTCTTAATGTGTGTCGTAGGCTTGAGCTCTGCAGTGATTGGCTCTATTGCGCATGTCACTGTGGTAGCTCCGGTGGACTATGCTTCAGAATGTGTAAAGCATTTATGAAATAATTTATTCACGGTATCATTGCAGTCCAAACAAATGCGAAGTCGCACACCACTGAACCAAACGGCAGCCATGTTGAAACTCTCAGGTCATTCTGATCCTGATCCGCAGAGATATTTGAGGCACACATAGACAGAAAGACAGACAGACAGACAGAGATTCCTTGCTTTTATAGAGAGATCCCTGTAAAACTTTGGTAATGGCAGATTTTGATGAAATAATGGAGAAGGTAAGGTGTCCTGTTATATGGGTCGGAGATTTTAATGCGCATAATCCTTTATGGGGCAGTAATCACAGGGACAGTAATGGTGTGATAATAGAAGATTTTTTAGATAAGTATGATCTGGTAGTGATAAATGATGGAAGGCCAACTAGGTATGATATTCTTAGAAATGCATGTAGTCATATAGATTTATCAATTACTTCTTCAAATTTAGCCAGAATTGGTGAATGGGATGTAATGGACAGATACAATCTGGGTTGCGATCATTATTCTATTATTTGCAGGTTTGGTAGGGAGTTGAGGAGAGAAGTGGAAGAGAAAGTTCCTAAATATAATTTTTCTAAAGCTAAATGGGATAAATTCCAGGAGAGTGCCCAAAGCTTAGTTGGAGAGGTTGATAGTGAGGACTCTGTGGACAACTGGAATGCTGCCATTAGCTCCATGTTACATGAGGCTGCTCGGTGTTCCATTCCTTTGAAGCAGGCACCTAGGCCCCGTATGCTGGTTCCATGGTGGAATAAAGAATGTGACGAAGCTGTAAGGAATAGGAATGTAGCATATAGAAGATTAAAAAAATATCCAATAATGTTTAATGCAACAGAGTACAAAAGACTAAGAGCAGTGGCAAGAAGAGTTATTAAAGAGGCGAAGTGATGTAGTTGGAGGGAGTTTTGTGGTACTCTAGGTCCTGAGACTCCAGTAAGGCAACTGTGGTCAGCTGTACGTAAAATGTCAGGGATATAATAAAAGCAGATCAATACCTGTGTTATGGAAAGGAAAGGAGAGGAGAGACTGTAGCAGTTTCCAATAAAGAAAAAGCAGACATGTTTGTTAAAAGTTTTCTAGCAGTGCACAGATCAGGGAGCCTGGGAGTTGAGAGATGTAGGAAGAGGACAGAGTTGATGGCAGATAATCAGTGGAATTTGGAGGGGAGTTTAGATAACGCTAATCCCATTAATCTTTTTTTTACAATTAAAGAGTTGAAAGAAGCAATTATGTCTGGGGCAGGGCTGCTTTGAACTAACAGACTGGGAGTTGCTCTGTGATTCGCATGGAGAGGACCTTGATGATCTCACGGACTGCATAACAGGGTACATCAACTTCTGTGTGGACAGTGTTGTTCCTACAGTGACTGTACGCTGTTTCCCCAATAACAAGCCGTGGGTCACCAGAGACGTCAAGGTCCTGCTGAATGAGAAGAGGAGGGCTTTCAGAGATGGGGACAGGGAGCACATGAGGAGGTTTCAGAGGGAGCTTAAGGAGAGGATCCAACAGGGTAAAGACAGCTACAGGAGGAAGCTGGAGCACAAACTCCAGCAGAACAACTTGAAGGACGTGTGGAGCGGCATGAGGAGCATCACTGGCTACAAACCATCTGGCAGCCAGACAATAGGAGGTGGTATTGAACGAGCCAACGAGCTGAATCTGTTTTTCAACAGATTTGATGAGAGGACTCCGTACCATCCCTCCCCCAGCTCCTCTGCAACCATCCACCTCCAAACCTCCAGCCCTGCTGCCCCCCCTTCCTCTCCCCCTCCGTTCCTTCCTGACTACGCCCTACCTGTCCTCTCCCCCCCACCATTACCTCTCCCCACCTCCATCAACACACATGGCAGACAGACCTTCACTGCAGAGCAGGTGAGGAAGGATCTGCACAGACTCCGCCCAGGAAAGGCAGCTGGTCCCGATGATGTCAGCCTGAGGGTCCTCAAAACATGTGCAACCCAGCTGAGTGGAGTCCTGCAGCACATCTTCAACCTGAGCCTGTGTCTAGAGAGGGTCCCTGTGCTGTGGAAAACATCCTGCCTGGTACCAGTTCCGAAGAAGGTGCGTCCCAGCACCCCCAACGACTACAGACCGGTGGTGCTGACATCTCACCTGATGAAGTCCCTGGAGAGGCTGGTCCTGTCACTTCTTCGGCCTCTGGTCAGCTCATCACTGGACCCTCTTCAGTTTGTCTACCAGCTGAGACTAGGAGTGGAGGATGCCATTACCTTCCTGCTCCACCGTGCCTGCGCCCACCTGGACAGACCGGGAAGCACTGTGAGAATCATGTTCATGGACTTCTCCAGTGCGTTTAACACCATCCGGGCCACTCTGCTGGGGAGTAAGTTGACGGCAATGCAGGTGGACCCTCCCCTAGTTTCCTGGATCACAGACTATTTGACGGGTCGACCACAGTATGTCAGACTGCAGGACGGTGTTTCTGACACTGTGGTCAGCAGTACTGGGGCTCCACAGGGAACTGTTCTTTCCCCCTTTCTGTTCACCCTGTACACCTCAGACTTTCAGTTCCGCTCTGATTCCTGCCACCTGCAGAAGTTTGCGGATGACTCTGCAATTGTTGGCTGTGTCAGTAAAGGGAAGGAGGAGGAGTACAGGGGCGTTGTGGACTCCTTCGTTGAGTGGTGTGCAACAAACCATCTCCACATCAACTCCACCAAGACTAAGGAGCTGTTGGTTGATTTCCGCAGGAGGAAATCTGCCCCCACACCCATCTGCATCAACGGTGTGACTGTGGATGTTGTCCAGGATTACAAATACCTTGGAGTATACCTGGATAACAAACTGGACTGGGCCAAGAACACTGAGGCTGTTTACAAGAAGGGCCAGAGTCGACTCTATTTCCTGAGGCGGCTCCGGTCATTCAATGTATGTAACATCATGCTGAAGATGTTCTACCAGTCTGTGGTAGCAAGTACTATTTTCTTTGCTGTTGTGTGCTGGGGCAGCAGGCTGAGGGCAGCAGACACCAACAAGATCAGCAGGATCATCAGGAAGGCTGGCTCTGTCCTGGGGGTCCAGCTGGACTCCTTGGTGGAGGTGTCTGAGAGGAGGATGCTGTGTAAACTGCACAGTATCCTGGACAACATCACTCACCCTCTCCACCAGGTGCTTACCGCGAGCAGAAGCACCTTCAGCAACAGACTCATTCCCCCCCGGTGTAACACAGAACGCTTGAGAAAGTCTTTTCTTCCTGTGTCCATTAGACTCTACAACTCATCTACTTCCGGTCGCTAGTGGGACAGTGGAGACACTGTGCCCTGAAGTATGACACTTTATCAGTTTTTAACCAGTTCACTTTATCACTTCATACTGTACTGTACCTTAATTAATTTATGCTGCTACAATTTCATCACTTCATCACTTTAAACACTGTTACCTCTTTACCCAATCGCTCCTCATCACTCATTTAGGTTGCACTTATTTTATTTCGATTTTGCACTGCGTATTGTTGTATATTGTATATACCTACGTTTTTACTACAATTTGTTACATGTTATATTGAGTTACTGTTTGATTTATGTTAAGTTAGCCTCTATTTTATTATTATCTTACTCTGTTTTATTTTATTTATGTTATCTCTACTTTCTCTGTTTTCTTCTTCCCACTTTGTATTGCTACTGTTGCACAACAATTTCCCTCGGGATAAATAAAGCTTCTTGAATCTTGAATCTTGAAAAAAAATACTACCCCAGGGAGAGATGGGTTGTCATATGAGTTATTTAAACATCTGGATGATATGGTACTTGAGGACATTTTGGCTTTGTTTAACACTGTGTGGGCAGGGGGTTGCTTGCCAAAGGAATGGAAACATGCGGTTGTGGTCCCTATCATGAAGCCAGGCAAAGAGGCATCTGACCCTAGTTCATAGCGTCCTATAGCACTCACAGCAGTGCTGTGTAAAATAATGGAGAGATTTTGTTACTAATAGACTAGTGTAGACCAGTTTTTAGAGACCAAAGGAATCTTTGTTGGTTTTCAGAATGGCTTCCGAAATGGGAGGTCCACAATGGAGTCAGTTGCAGTCTTAGATCAGGATATTAAAAGGGCATTTAACAATAAGGAAAGTGTAGTCAGTGTATTTTTAGATATTGAGAAGGCATATGATTCTTTGTGGAAGGAGGGTTTAATGGTTAAAATGTTTGATTTAGGAGTGAGGGGGCGGATGTTCAATTGGATTAGGGATTTTTTAATGAATAGAACTATACAAGTTATGGTGGGTGGTGTTATTTCAAAGAGTGTAGAAATAGAGAATGGAACCCCAAAGGGTAGTGTTATTAGTCCAGTCTTATTTAATATAATGATCAATGACATTTTCTGCAAAGTAGAGGGAGCATTCGGGTTGTCTTTGTTTGCCGATGATGGGGCTATCTGGAAAAGAGGGCGAAATGTTGAGTTTAGTGTCAGTAGAGGAATGGGGGAACACATGGGGCTTCAAAATATCTGCCTCTAAGTCTAAATATATGGTGTTGGCTTTAAAAGGAAGCTGCCTAGTATTGGATTGTATATGTATGGGTCTCCACTAGAGAAGGTCAAAGCATTCAAATTTTGGGGCGTTTGGTTTGAAGAGCGGATGACTTGGGCTGTGCATGTCAGTAAAATTCTGTTTAAGTGTGAAAAAGTTTTGAATGGTATGAGAAGCCTGGCTGGCTGTGAGTGGGGGGCTGACACGGAGACAATGCTTCTAATTTACCAGGCCATGACTAGATCTTCTCTTGATTATGGGTGCTTTGTGTATGGATCTGCGTCTAAATCTGTTCTGGCAAGGCTAGAAGTGCTGCAGGCCAGGGCTTTGAGGCTTTGCTGTGGGGCCTTCAGAACTTCCCCAGTCCCTGCCCTGATTATTGACATGGGAGAAATGCCCTTATGGTAAAGGCGCATTAAGTTAGGGTTACAATATTGGGTAAAACTAAGTGGGTGTCATCAAACTTTTCCAGCAAGGTGCCTGCTACAAGAGTCTGACGGAGGCACTAAGAATAAAACATTTTTTGCAAATATAAATCAGTGGGCTGGGAGGCTGGGCTTGGAACAGGTTAGTGTAGCGGAACATACAAGCTGTCTACCTGTGCCACACTGGGTGCTGCCCGAGCTGAACATTGAACTGGTCTTTTTACAGGGAAAAGATAAGAAGCTGGTAACTTCAAAAATAGCAGAACATCTAAATTAATTTAGAGACAATACTTTGATTATTTTTACAGATGGATCTAAAGATCCAATTAGTGGGAGAGCTGGGTTTGGGATGTATGTGGAGCAGCTTGGGGTGAAGATTGGCCGGCGCATCTCTAATGGGAGCTCTGTTTTCACATCTGAGTTAACGGCAATCTTATGGGCTTTAAGGTGGATTGAGGAAAAGATCTAGAGAGGTTATCATCTGTACTGACTCTGCAGCTGCTCTGGAAGCCTTAAGAAGGGGGGAAATCTAAGGCTCGACCTGACATTATTATTGACATTTTAATTGTGTTTTTTAGAATTGAGTTTAGATCTAACATCACCTTTTGCTGGGTTCTGGGACACGCAGGGATGGGGGGGAATGAGCAGATGGATCAGATTGCAAAACAGAGTTTGAATAGAGAGGTAGATGTTCATATATCCTGGGGGAGAGTGGAGCTGAGAGAAATAATTAAAGAGGGCTTAACCCATAAGAACCCACCGTGACACAGCTGTCACACGTCCTTTAAATGCTCTGGAAAATTCTATGAGCAGCTTTATCCTTGATTTTAACTCATGAAGTCCCAGAGTGACACATACTAAACATCCTGGTGGGTCATGTGACAGGTCATGTGATTTAGTCTTCCCATAACAACATTTCCAAGATGTCTGTGTGCCAGGTTACCATCAGCGGCAGAGCTAGCTAAATTTAAATAGCTTGTTTTGGGTAGCCAGAGGTAAGATTCAAACCATTTAAGAATTGTAATACAAACATAACAATGCCTTTATTACATTTAACCTGTTTTGAACACTTGTCATAAACAAGGTGATATAAAAAAAGTCAGGTTAATATCGTTGTGACATATATGTCACATCGGACCTCTAACCTTAAAATTCTCATGTCAAACCCAATGTGACATATATGTCACAATAAGAAAAATAAATATTGATCTGCTCAGTTAACTTAACTTATTCAATGATATTTTGTTAATATATTTTATATTGTTCAATTTAAAGCATATTAAAACAAAAATCACATTAAATGAATCCAATTATTAATGAAATATGTAAGGAAACAATTTTTACCCATCAGTAAATGAAATAAACAGACCCTATATCACTTTTTTCCACCCTATATTATTTGAAAATTTAATTAAAATAAATAAACAATGAAAATTAAAAACAAACAATTGAAAAATGTCATTTAATTGTATCTGCAGCATGGATAATAATCAATACAGTGTTCAGGATGCATTGGCAGTCATCCATGTAGACGACAGTGAAGGATGTGAAAGTAGCTCAGATGAAGACCTTGAAGATCCTGATTACACTCCCAAAGACATGGAGAATAATGAGTCAAGTGAGTCTAGTGATTCAGACTGCAGTGAATCAGGTGATTTAGATGAAGTACCTCAACCAAAGATAAACCCTAGACAGCAAAATACAACTACCCAGGACAATGACACATCTCCACCACCACCTCCCAAAAGAGTTGGTGTTGGAGTTCCAGGTGATGTTCACGTGGACCAGGTTGCACACTGGCCTGTGAAATGTGAGAAGCATGGCCATTGAACATTCTGCAAAATCAATGCAACCACCACGCTTTGTGAGAAATGCCACATGCATCTTTGCTTCACTCAGAAAAGTAATTGTTTCAAATCTTTCCATTTGACCTAGGCTTAACTGCCACAAATACTGATAACAATGGTTTAAACATGGTCCTGAGAATACAAAAGTTTTTTTAATTACACATTTTTTGTGTTTACAAGTTTACAAGTCTGTTGCTAAGTTTTCTACAGCTACAGTAACGTATTACGACCTCCAATATGAGGTAATTTTTTATTTTATTCAATTTGCAGACTTTTGCAAATGTATTCATTTTTGTGTTGGAAGACAAATATGAAAAGATGTTGTTATTACACCTAAGAGGGAAAATTATAATCTTTGCTACCAAACAGAAAAACATGACCAGAAAAACACTGTTGCTCAGTTTACTACAGTTACAGTGGCTTGTTGACAAGACCTCCAATATGAACAGGCAGTCTTTTTTTAATTCAGTTTGCAAACTTTTGTTTTATGAAATAAATCAAAATTGTGCTGTTAAAGGTCTTGTTGTTAAACCTAACAGGTAAAATGATAATATTGTGGAAACATAAATCACAAGACAAAGCTTTGTTTTAGAACCAAAAAATACGATGGATGATTTATTTTCAAATGAGGAATGAATTTACTATTAACACCCACTGACAGATCTTTGACACTAGGGAGGGTTATTTTGAGAAAAAATGTCAGAAATGTGCACTATATGGTCTATTTAGTTTGTTTTATGTCATCCATAATTTTCATTGATGGAGAAATTATTCACGATCTTAACGCCCAATGTGACATATATGTAACATTTCAGATCTCTGACAGTGGTGGGTGGCATTTTGAAAAAAATGTCAGAAATGTGTTCAGTGTGGTCTATTTAGTCTGTGTTATGCCCCCCATAATTTTACTTTAAGGAGAAATGTGTCCGGGTCCTGAATGGCAGAGAGGGTAGGAAAAAGAAAGCAGGGGTAGACACTACTTCTCTTTACAACCTCAAGTTAAAAAAAGATGTACCTGCACCTTTCAGTCCCGTAGGGATTCAGTTAAATTGTGTAGATTAAGACTGGTTCACTGTGGGCTAAATCACTCTTTGTTTATTGTGGGAAAACATGTGTCTGGTTTATGTGAGTGTGGGATTCCTGAGACAGTAAAACATGTTTTTCTGGAGTGTAGAAAATATAGGACAGAAAAACAAACACTGTTTGACAGAATGTTAGGACTTGGAGTTCAGGCTTTTTCTGTTTTTTCTTTGTTTAGACACTGTCCATCCATCCATCCATTTTCATCCGCTTATCCGGGGCCGGGTCGCGGGGGTAGCTGCCTGAGCAGGGACACCCAGAGTTCCCTCTCCCCGGACACTGCCTCCAGCTCTTCCGGGAGGATCC
>CAEMYA010000123.1:354017-365003 GCA_903131615.1 Diplodus sargus
TGTCCCCAGTCAAGGTCAACAGCTCCCCACCTCCACTGTAAACAGTGTTGGTGGAGGACTGCTTCCCCCTCCTGAGGCGCCGGATGGTTTGCCAGAATTTCTTCGAGGCCGACCGATAGTCCTCCAACAGTGTCCTGTTTAGACACTGTGAGAACCATAAATTGATCTCCAAGGCAATTTTGCTATTCCTGCGCAATACAGGACTATATGTAAAAATCTAGTTCATCATTGGACCTGTGGAGGGCAGTAATACGCTAAATAGCGTCTAAAGAAGAAGAAGAAGAAGAAGACTCTGTGGTGGCTGGTGTTGCCTGTTTTTGGTGTGTTTTAGCCAGGTTTTCGCCTGGAAGGCTCTATGGAAATCTGGCACTCTCTTGAACGAAGTTAAACTGCGAGAGAGCACCGTTCACAACGCCATAATGAACGCATTCACAATAACCTTCATCAGGCAGAAATACAGTAAGCTACGTTCAGTTCATGTTCGCCCAAAATATGAACGAGTTCATGAATGATCGTTCACTGAACGCGTTCAGGCACAACACTGACTGACATCAGTACTACTGACTACACACAGCAGGTAGTTCTCTATATTGGACAACACCGTGAGCTCATCTGTCACATGAAAAATATGTTTGAACAAAGTTCGGCTCATTATTTTCCATCGAGTGGAACACATGATAGTATAATGCTCAATCGGTTAGTGACCATCGGTTGCTTTCTACTTTTCACAACGAATTGTGGGATACTTTGAGTCACCTACACAAGGTTTAGTAAACCTCACTAGGCATTCAGGCAGACCTCTATAGTCAGTCTACAGTGAGGAATGAGTGACATCAGACAGTCTATATTTAGGGCCCAAGCAGGCCTCGACCTGCGAGGTCCCTATTGTTTTTCGAATGACGACTTTTTTGTCCCAAATAATCGCATTTTTCACTGCCTGAACATACCCCAAAACTCACCAAACTTGGAATATACGTCACACCTACCGAAAAATTTCAAAATCTATTGTGGTCCTCCATTTTTCCCCCACTAGGTAGCGCTATAATCAAGGAAAGTGTGTTTTGGCTTATAACTCACATATACTTTGGCGCACATTCAAAAACCTTATATCCACGCGTTCATGGAATTGTGCTGAATCTCGTGATATAGGCCACACCCATTTCCACCTATCGTGTTTTTCCGCAAATTCGCGAAATTTCGCAAACCTACTTTTTCGAACTCCTTCCAGGCGATTTCATGGATTTCCACGAAACTTTGCACACAGCATCTGTGGACTCTCCTGACAAAAAGTTATTGAACTAATTTTGATATTCCAAACAATACTCAGGTTATTAAACAACAACTTCCTGTACATTTTGCTCAAAACACAAAGTGTTGCATATCTCCACATTGGTCTGTCCAAATGACATGAAACTCAGGTGACTACTTCCCCATGAGCCACTAAGGCTCTGTGAAAAAATTATAAACTTACTTTTTCAAACTTCTCCTAGGCCATTTGACCGATTTGCAACTAACTTTGCTAGTAGCATCTGTGGACAAAACTTATCAAAAGCTTTCAACTACATCACACTTGCTGGCGCAGGCCATTTTGATGCTTCGCCATAAAACCATCAACTCATTATAACTTCCACATACAATTTGCCATCTACTCCAAATTGCTCAAACATGTAGAGGGTCTTGCGTCTTGCATATATCTATGCGGCACACCCGACAGCAGCATGCCCCGACGTGTGTGGACTGTGAGGGCCCATTCATCGTTGCTTGCAGCTTTAATTTCATATTTGGCACTGTGCCCACACCATAACACTTATGGAAATGAAATTGGTAGGGGTGGTTAAGACTGGCCCCTGTAACTCACACACCAAAAATGATCAGCAGGTGGCGCTATTATCAACACAAAAGCATTTTTGGCCCATAACTCCCACATAATATGTTGCACATTATGAAGCTGAATTGTGTGGTGTAGGTCACGCCCACTTTCGCAGTAACTTTCGATTCGCAAAATCGTGCCAAATTGAAAAACATACTTTTTCGAACTCCTCCTAGGCGATTTGCACCAAACTTTTCATGAAGCATCTGTGGACCCTCCTGACAAAAGTTATCAAAAGAATTTTGATAGTCCAAAAAACGCCCAAAATGTGAAACAACAAATTCCTGCACATTGTGTTCAAAACAGACAGTCTTTCATATCTTGACAAAATACAGTCCGATTACCACAACACTTTTGCTAATTGTGTACCATTGTCCGATGAGGGTTTGTGCAAAATTTGGTGCAAATCGGCCAATAGGTGGCGTTCTGGTCGCAGTCTAATTAATGTGAATGGAAGTAAATTTGAATTTCTTCAAATCCTCTTCAAAACTCGTCGACTTTTAACCTCCTCTTGTCCCTCAAACTTTGAGCTAGAGACACCATTCCAACTATTAAAGAGTCAGAAGACCATGAACTATTGGGCATGTATTCAGCTTTTAAAAGCTTCTGTGGATTTCAAATCATCACAGTTTTAGTTTCAAGGATTTTTAGCTCGACTTCTGATTTTATAATGGGTGTGTATTGCGTGAGCTAGAGGGCGTGACATCATCGCTAGAGTGGAGGGCAGCTGGAAAAGTACACATTTTCTTCAGCTTGATTTGGATCCCACATCTTATTTCAGATGTAGGACTCACAGTTTTGGCTGTGGAAGCCCCAGAGCAACAAGCCCTCCAGCAACTCCCCCATAAGCGGCAATGTTAATTTTGAGCTGAAATTTCTGGAGGATAGCAGACGGTACCTGTTTTGTCTCTTGCTCTGGAGCCCTTATTTTTCACTCTAAATAAAAAAGACATCACAGAGTTCAGCAGTCACTTAATATATTAATATTTTGGTGACAAGCATTACATTTTTTTCAAAATCGCAGGAGTTTGGCAGGCGTTTTCTCATTCATTCTTATGGAGACATTTTCAACTTTGGTTATGCTACTGCTCCACCATATGTACAGCCAGAGAAACTGTTTGAATATCAAACTGTTCACCTTTTTAAGCTGTTTCAGCCCTCTTACTTTTCAGCTTTTCTGCCTTCTCAGCTTTTTCAAATATTAATCTCTATGCATTTTCAGCATCTTCATACATTCAGCTTTTCTTTCAGTTAGAGAAACTGTTCAGCTTTCAAACTGTTCACCTTTTTAAGCTCTTTCAGCCCTCTTACTTTTCAGCTTCACTGCCTGAACGTGCATACATTATTTCATCCCAGTGGGAGCAAGCCACCGAATTATAAATGGAACGACTTCCTCAATGCCAGGTGTTGCATAAGCAAGCCCCAACGTCAGCATGCCACAACAGCAGCATGCCCCAACGGCACCATGCCTCGATGCGCGTGGACTGCGAGGGCCTGTTCATCGCTGCTTGCAGCTTTAATTCTATTTATTATCGCTGAATGTCACATCCCTCCCTACCTCTGATTTTTAATGTGATTACATTTTGTGACCAGCAGGTGGAGTGGCTTCTCACTGTCACCATATGGCCAAAAGAGATTAACCCTAACCCTTCAGCAAAGTTAAATCCTTTAGGTTTTTATTTCAATAGAGTCACCTTTAAATAATTTTAATGGGATAGTAACGGAATAATTAACATATTAAGAAATGTTCATCTGCTCAGTTTAGGCCTTAAAGACCTTTAAAATTCTGCCATGTGCCTTTGAAAAATATTTTATTCTTTAAAACCAATTAACCAAATTTGGTTATTGTAAAATGTATTTTTAATATTTCTGGTAATTACCAGAAATATTAAAAAAACATTTTACAATTACATTCTTCAAACTGATGAATAAAGCATCACTAAATGATTGACAGCTGTGTTTCTTTGACAGATGTTGTCACAGTTGTTTGTCTGTTTCTTTGACAGATGCTGTCACAGTTGTTTGTCTGTTTCTTTGACAGATGCTGTCACAGTTGTTTGTTTGTTTCTTTGACAGATGTTGTCACAGCTGTTTGTGTGTGTTTTTGACAGATGTTGTCATAGCTGTTTGTTTCTTTGATAGATGTTGTCACAGCTGTTTGTTTCTTTGAAAGATGTTGTCACAGTTGCTGATTGTTTTTTTGACAGATGTTGTCACAGCTGTTTGTTTGTTTCTTTGACCGATGTTGTCACAGCTGTTAATTAAAATCTGTAGTAACTGTAGCTGTCTGATAAATGTATTGCAATAGAAGTACACAGAATTACAGTGAAGTACAAGTACCTCAAATTTGTAGTAACATGCAGTATATGTGCAGACATGTTCGACACATGAATGGACTTCATTGTTCTGTTTACTGAACTTGAAAGTCTGAAGTTACAGTAAGGGTGCTTTGTGTCCCTCCTTGGCTCCTGCAGTTCAAGAGTCCTCAGGCAGTTTAAACCCGACACTGTGAGAACTCAGTCCACGTGAGACCACAAAACCGTCAGAGACCAGAAGAGTCCACGTGAAGTGACACCACAAACTAGACCTCAGTCACGTTTCCATCTGTCCTCTCAGAGTCAGAATCAGGTTTATTACAACAAAGGTTTTCAAAGACTGTCTGATATTTTGGTGCATAAAAACAAACATAGAGAAGAAATTAAGAAAAAAAACAAGCACAAATGTCAATAATCATAATTAGAAAATCAAAAATACAGTAAGAATGTGTTGTAAATCAAAACAGCTGCACGTTGTTTTGAATCTGTAACAAGATTATAAATGTCTGATAAAACAGGTTTAGTCTCAAACAGCTGTGACAACATCTGTCTCAGTTAATTCTGTCTACAGATTATTATTATTATTATTATTATTATTATTATTACGATTATGATTATTATCATCATTATTAATAGCTCACTATGATTCAGATTATCAGTTTTTAACTCATCAATAACAGGACAAAATCAGTTGAATGATCTATTAATATATAAAGATTAATTTATGTTTTTTAAATATTTTTATTTATTTATCATCTTTAATTCTTTGACATTCATTTGAAATACTGTAAAAAATAAAACAATGATTTAATTAAAAAGAAAATGATCGTTATAGTTTTTACCTTCTTTGGTTTGTTGAGCAGCCTCTTGATTTTATTCATCTCTGCTGTTTCCGCGGTGACACTGACAATGACCTGTGCAGGTAGACAGGAGGTGGGCGGGGCTTCACAGCCTCGTTGTGCTTGTAATCAAACACCAAAGAGTTTAACACACCCATGATGTTTCTGTTTCCCCTCATTACCAACAATCAGTCTATCAATTTCAACAATTTCTCAGACTCGTATATGACAGTAGAATTTTGTGTACAAAAATTTTATTGACATACAAATGTTTAACATTGTGAATACGAATGGTTAGAATCATGCACACATCTTTTTGATAGCTATCTTACTCCATAGAAGAGCAGCAAGACGCGGGAGCGATACTCAACAAACTGGGGCAATAGCTACTTCACACCCTCTGAAAATGTCATCTTTGAGAGGTATGTTTTTGGCAGCCTTAAACAAGAGGAAGGAGAATCCGTGGATGCTTTTGTCACAAGACAGAGAGAAAGCTGCCACATGTGAACATGAAGCTATAAGAGATGAGTTCATAAGGGACAGGCTTGTTCTTGGAATAACTGATGAGGGCGCCAGACGATACATGCTAAGAGGAAAGGGCCTTAAGTTGGAGGGAGGTGTTGGACAATAAGTTAAAATCCACGTCACTCGTCGCTCTGTGCCTGGGGAGAGCATCAATGTGGCATATGGAGAGTGACCAGACCTACCAGCAGGCCATCCAAGTCCACCAGCACTTCTGCACAGGTGAGAGGCACAGGTGAATGCAAGTACTGTGGCACACTGCACAGACGGGGGCGAGACCTGTGCCCCGTGTTATGGGTCCCAGGGATGGGAGACCACAATAACAAATATATTACCTGTGTAAAGCAGGTGAAACAGAGGAATGAGGACACAGTGCGTCTTGTTACTCTTCCAGATTTCCTCTCTCTGTCTGATTTATTAAACATCACTTATCATAACAGTCACAAAGCACAATGTATAATTTTTGCCTCATCTCAGTTTCGTGTAGTTCAATTTTACATTTTCTCAATTCAGTCTTTATCTCATTAACATCACTACTTCAGTCTCAGTGCCAAACATTTCCTTTCATCTTCTCTTTTCTCATCAACACACATCTCAATTTATGTCAATAAACAGTTTCTGTAAATACATCACATTCTCTTGGTCCAGTTCATAATCTGGTTCAAAACACCACTTTCATATAGTGCAGTTTTACAGTGTACAAAACACTTTCAAATACAGTAGACTACATACCTTGCTTCTGTAAAAGGAGCACTGAAATGTGTATCTAAACAAAGTGCTGGTGTAACAGGCTTATGACCAAGACAAATTAACTCTGTAACCTTAGATATTTCACTTTTAACAAATGTACATATTCACAGTAAACACACATAACTCATTACTAGCTTGAAATACATCATGTACCGGAGTTTTGGTGTCATTCATTCTCACTTTAGCTAGCTTGAGTGCAGTCGCGCTTGGCACAAAATGGCGCCAACGCGGGAAAACTTTCCTCACGTTAAAGTTGTTTGAACATTGTCACAGCCTGGCTCTAGGCCATGACAACCAAAGGGAAAAGGACAACGGCTCTAGGCCATGACAACCAAAGGGAAAAGGACAACAAAAACCGGCAAATCCATGTTTTATTGTAAATCAATAAAGAATGGGATGTGTTTCAATCAGCATTATCAGTGGTATTCATGTGGGTGCATGTATATGAAGGTATGTTGGGTGTGATGCAATAAAGTCAACAAAAGGCAACAAAACCAAGAATGTGCAAATGTGGTCAGGGTCTGAGATAGAGAGCGGCTGGCAAGAAGCTGGGGCTTTTATATCCTGTGGAGCACTGAGCCCAGGTGCTTCCAATAACCACAATCAGGTCCTCCCGGTCACCACTGCAGCCAGCTCCCACCTCAAAGACAACACAGGAAGTTAAAGCACACACAGACACACAGGGGCCGTCACAACATAAATAACTCTTTTAAATGGCTTACAAACTTAACACAAACACTCGCGCTACTATTATCTGTCACTATAACATAACATATCATGGTGCTTTCGATGTTTACCAACCTGTGTAAAGCAGGTGAAACAGAGGAATGAGGACACAGTGCATCTTGTTTCTCTTCCAGATTTCCTCTGAGGACCCGACAGCAGGTGCGCTTCCTTACCGTTGCCCGGAGCAACTCATGAGAACACAAACGTTCCGCCCCCATTTCCTATATAAACGAGCACCTCAAGACAATACATGACTTCTCATTGAAAACACAAATATATACAATAACAATGATGCTCATTAAAGGAAGCTTATCACTTAATCACAAACTTCCAGTCAAAGTCATCAACATTTTTAAACCCAAATCTGTCTGACACTCAAAACTCTGCAGGGTTTCCAGGACTAATTATGTGCATGCAGTGACTTTCTAGTAGCTATGTATGGGGTAAAGAAAGGGTAAATAGGGGAATGAGACTAAAGGTGGACCTTGGAATGATGGTGAGTATGGTTGTGAATACCACAGGTCAGCAGAAGGGACAAGGTAAGTATCTACAGTATTCACAGTTGGACAGGACTCGTATGTTGGGTGACCCAGCGATGAGTAGGTGAGCCTTTGACCTGGTTGTCTCTGCCGAGTGGATCGTCAGAGCCTTGCATTTGCTCCTCAAGGCACATATTTTGAGGGAACTCTGGCTCTGCAGCTGACTGAGGGGAGTGAAGGGCTGCTGGCATGTCATTCTCCTCCAATTCGACTTGATGAGGAGTGCTCTGTTCATCCCTCAGTTGTTATTCCTCTTAGGCCTGACCCTCCATCATCACTTCACCTTCCAGCGGCACAGAGACGGTCTCAGACACAGCTTGATTCTCCATCCATATCTGACCTCCTTCCGGGACCCCAGCTAACTCAGGCAGATGTTCACCACTGTTTTGGGGCTCCACTACAGGCGTTTTTCAGGCACTTTTTCATCCTGGACTCTGACAGGTTCCCCACAAGTCTGGGCAGACCTTTCCTCGGGAGGGACTGTTGTCTCCAGCACTGGTGCTTCCCTCTCTTGGCTGATAGTTGATCTCTCAGGGGTAATCGCCGCTCCCGGCACAGCCTAGCTTGCCAGTATCCTTAGCCAGTATCCAGTTTCTGACTCATCGTCTGAATCAGTGGTCTCAGTATCTACTGGCTGGTCTCTCCTGGCGCTCAGTCTCTCCCGTGCACTCCCTGGTCTTTGTGTTGGCTTTGACGTTGGTTTGGTTGGCGGTGATGGGGGTTCCACAGGCAAATCATTGACCAGCAGGAACAGGTTTCCGTGCAGGGTTCTAGTTCTTCCCTTGTCAGCGCCCTCTGGATGAATGACATACACTGGGTTGTCTGAAACTTGTGCCCTGACCACATATATCCTCTTCTCCCAGTAGGAACGCAATTCGCCAGGACCACCACGCTCTCCAAGGTTCCTAACCAACACTCTATCCCCTGGCTTCAGGACCACTCCCCGCGCCTTCTGATCATAGTAAAATTTGTCCTTGGCACTGGATGACAGGCTGTTACTGTTGGCAATATGATATGCTTCTGTCATTCTTTTGCACAATTTCTCAGCATATCCTTTTTGTGTCACTGGGTCAGCCTCTCCTGCCAAACCAAACAAGAGATCCACGGGGAGGCGAGGGTGTCGACCATAGGAGCAGGAAGTGTGGCGAATAGCCAGTTGACTCATGACGGGTGCAGTTATATGCATGTATAACCTGCGGGAGATGGTCTTTCCATGCTTCCTTTTCTTTGTCTGTCAGCGTGCGTAACATCTGGAGCAGTGTATGGTTGAACCGCTCAGCTGGATTACTTTGGGGGTGGTATGGAGAAGTCCAGGAGTGACCAACCCCAGAGAGTTGCCCAAGAGTCCGGAAAAGCTCATTCTCGAACTCTCGCCCTTGGTCGTGATGGAGTTTGTTGGGGAACCCAAAGCGAGGTACGAAGTCGCTGTATATCTGTTCTGCTGCCCTCCGACCGGACTTATTTTTGGTCAGGTAGGCCTGGGCAAACCTCGTAAAGTGGTCAACTACCACCAAGATGTACTCGTTCCCCCTTTTGCTTTTCTCCAGGTGCAAGAAATCGATACAGACAAGTTCAAGAGGTGAGTTGGACTTCAAGCTGCTCATGGGTGCACGCACATGAACTGTCGGCTTCTTCTGCTTTATGCAACTGCATTTCTTAGTTATGTATTCCTCTATATCCTTCTTCATGTGAGGCCAATAGAACCGTTCTCTGGCGAGATGGAGAACTCTCTCTGTACCCACATGGCGCATATGATCGTGAAGGTGCTTTAAAACAACAGACTGGTATCCCAGAGATAGGACCAGCTGTTTCCTTTCTGGCGTTTGTCGGTACAAGAGTCCATCTTCAAGGCGCAGCCGGTCCCACTCACGGAGGAGCTTATGCGCAGTTCCTTTTACAGACCTCCTAATGTCTTCGGTGAGTTTCACATTTGACTCCTTGAGTCTTAAGATCTCTCCGATTGTGGGGTCTTCTCTTTGAGCTTGAACCAAGTCATCATGTTTTATTTCCTGGAGGGGTGCGCGAGGCTGCAGGATAACATCATGGGAGGAGGCCAAGAGAGCAGCAACCCAGGCCACATCTTTCCTCTGGGATCCTCGGGTTCCCTCCCAGGCTGCTGTAAGAAATTACATAGTCTTACTGTCTCACTGACCAAATGTGCTTAAGGACAGGAAGAGTAGAGAATGACATTTACATGAAGTGTTAAAAGAAGCCACAGGTGACAACACTTCCCCCACATGGAAAGATACAATTTAGATAAAATGCCATTTGCTGTTTATGTGTCATTGCATCAAAGGGTCACTGTCCTGAGAGGACAGGATTCACCCAACATAGAAGACTCATTGTAATGTAAAGAAACTGTGTTTTATGACTGTCGTAACCAGAGGCAACCTCCTCACACTGACTGTATTTAAACAGAAATCATTTTAGAGTTTGGCAGTAGAACGCTCTTGCCTTCTTCTCCACGCTGCGTGAATAAACGAGATCTGATTCATTACGCTGAAATCTGAAGTTCTTCGGAGACTTAGCAACTCTCTACCTCACAAGGAGAATTTCCACGACACTGCGCTCACCACCTCCGCACATTGACATGTAGCGCTCGATGTCAAGAGGGACACAGGACAGTGTATCAGTGTCTATGTTAACTCTCCCTGGTCTGTACTTGATGCTGAAGCAGAAGTCTGACAGTTCTCCAACCCAGCGATGACAAACCGCATTGAGTTTGGCTGTGCTCATGATGTATGTCAGTGTGTTGTTGTCAGTGAAGATGGTGAAGTGTGGAGCATAGAAGAGGTAATCTCTGAACTTTTCACACACTGCCCACTTCGGAGCCAGAAACTCTAACTTGCCGCTCTGCAAGTGGTAGTTGCATTCTGCGGGTGTGAGGGTCCATGACCCATAGCCAATGACTCGCAGCTTCCCATCCTGATGTTGGTAAAGAACAGCGCCGAGGCCCCGCTCTGATGCATCCGTATGCAGGACGAAAGGCTGGTCAAAGTCTGGGTATCCAAGAACTGGAGGGCGAGTTAATGTATCGATCAGTCTCTCAAGTATACTCTGATGCTCAGCAGTCCACTCTACAGGTGCCCTTGATGACAGCTGGGGCCCTTTGGTTTTACTCTGTTGGCAGTGGGCCTGCAGTGTTGAGGACTTCCCCTGGATGGAGTAACTCATACAGTGGCTGGGCTATTCTTGAGAAGTTCTGTATGTACGAGCAGTAATAGCTGAGGAAGCCGAGAACCCTTCTCAGGTCGCCTACAGTCTGTGGCACTTTGGCTTTCAGAGCCAAAACAGCCTCCAGGTCTTTGGGGTCGACTCGAACACCATCTGCACTAACCAGGCGCTCAACATAGCGAACCTCCCCCTTGAATAACTCACACTTCTCAGCAGAGATGGGGACTCGAGTCACTGTGACTTGGACTCGA
>CAEMYA010000123.1:372502-387814 GCA_903131615.1 Diplodus sargus
CTAAGTTGGTCTCCCAGGCCAAAGCCTCCACCTGCTCTCTGGAACCAATGCCAACAACTCTGGTGAAGTCTTCACTGCCTGCCCTATGCCCCCTCATGATAAAAATTATCAACTCATCCCTAGAATCTGGCATTGTACTGTCCACCTTCAAAACAGCTTCAGTGACCCCCATCCTCAAGAAGCCAGGTCTGGACTCAGATGACTTACATAATTACCGGCCAATCTCCAACCTTCCTTTCCTAAGCAAAATCCTGGAAAGAGCAGTTGCTGCCCAACTCCATCAGCACATGTTCAACCATGAGCTCTATGAACCCCTTCAGTCTGGCTTCAGGGCACGCCATAGCACAGAAACTGCCCTCATCAAGATCACCAACGACCTCCTCATTGCTGCAGATTCTGGCCATATCAGTATTCTGATCCTCCTGGGCCTCTCTGCAGCCTTCGACACAATCTCCCACACCATCCTCCTCACCCACCTATCTGACTACCTTGGTCTCACCGGTACAGCACTCTCCTGGTTCCAGTCCTATTTAACAAACAGGAAACAGTTTGTCACCATTGGAGACTCCAGTTCCACCCCAGCTCCAGTCAACCAGAGCGTGCCACAAGGCTCTGTGCTTGGACCCCTCCTCTTCACTATGTACATGCTCCCCCTTGGTCAGATAATTCGCAAACATGGTCTAAACTTCCATTCTTATGCTGATGATACTCAATTATATCTCTGCACAAAACCATCCATCCAGCTACCCCCACAGTCACTCGTCAACTGCCTGCATGATATAAAACTCTGGATGACATCAAATCTACTCAAGTTAAACACCAAAAGGTTGGAGATCTTCTCTTGGATGTGGATGGCTGCTCTATCTCCCCATCCACGGAAGTCCGCAACCTGGGTGTCGTCCTTGATTCCACTTTATCCTTCCAATCACACATAAAATCCATTACAAAATCAGCTTTTTACCATCTTAAAAACATCTCCAGACTCCGGCCCTGCCTCTCCCAACCAGTGGCTGAGACCCTCATCCATGCCTTCATCACCTCCCGCCTGGACTACTGCAATGGAGTCCTGTCTGGGCTCCCTTCCAAAACCCTGGACAGGCTCCAGTATGTGCAGAATTCTGCTGCCAGGGTTCTCACCCGCACCAAGCCCTGGCAACACATCACCCCCACTCTAATCCGCCTTCACTGGCCTAGTTAAATCACGCATCACCTACAAAAATCTCCTCCTGACCTATAAATCTCTCCATTCACTCGCCCCCCAATATCTATCTGATCTCCTCCACCCCTACACCCAGTCCCGGACGCTGCGATCATCAGGCACACACCAGCTCTCTATCCCTCACACCAAATTACAAACCCTTGGTGACAGAGCCTTCTGTGTGACAGCCCCCACTCTCTGGAACACTCTCCCAGCTGAAATTGGCAAACAGACTTCTTTGGAGACTTTCAAAAGAGACATCTTTTTAATAAGGCCTATCAGCTCTAGATCCAGCCAAATCAATCAACTTTTCTATTTTTTTTATCTTCTATGTATTTTTTGTTTTGTTTTGTTTTGTTTTCTCCATTTATTCACTGTTTTGTTTGTTCTATTTTGTTAAGTGTCCTTGGGTACCCTAAAAAGGTGCTATAAAAATTAAATGTATTATTATTATATATTATTATAAAGTTGATTTGGGTTAACAGCTGAGTAAATGAGTAAATGTATTTCACTGAATATCAGTAATTACAAGCAAATCCAAAGTATTGTCATTTTTTAAAACAGGTTGGACACATTGGCCATTGCTGTTTACTGACAGTTACTTATATCTTCAGATTCCGCGGGTAAAATTGCAATAATAAGGTGACTTAACTTGACCTAGTACTGGACTTGACTTGACTCGACTAGACATAACCTGTGACTTGACTTGACTTGCCCAAGAAAAAATGACTTGGGACTTACTTGAGACTTGAAGGTTAAGACTTGAGACTTACTTGATACTTGCACATATGTGACTTGGTCCCATCTCTGCTTCTCAGGCCGGAGCTTCACCCCTTGACACTGTAAGGCCCGGAGCACCTTACGGACCACCTCCACGTGGTCCTCAAAAGACCTTGAGTAGCAAAGAATGTCATCCAGGTATGGTATACAGCACTCATCCCTCAGAGAACTCAACATCTCCTCCATGCTCCTCTGGAAGGCTGCAGGTGCATTAGAGAGACCGAATGGGATCCTCACCCACTCATAGAGCCCCCAGGGTGTGATGAAGGCAGTGAGGTGATGTGAGCCTTCAGCCATAAAACTTTGGTGGTAGGCTTTTCCTTGGTCAAGAATGCTAAACCATGAGTATCGAGCAGGTCTCGTATTCGAGGCAGTGGGTGTCTGTCTGGTACAGTTTTCTGGTTTAGTAGGCGATAGTCTATGCAGAGACGTAGTGTGCCGTCTTTCTTATGCACACACACAATGGGAGCGGCATAAGAGGACTTTGACTTGACTATCCATCCTTTCACAATAAGGTCTTGGATGTACTCTTTGACCTCCTTTAGAAGTGGCTTTGGTATGGAGGTGTACGTTCTCTGCACTGGGATGTCATCCTTTAGATTGATCACCATTTGCAGGCTCGGATTACATCCAATGTCATTTCCATCTCTGGCGAAAGCCTTTGACTCCTCATACAACATCCTCTTGACAACTTCCTGCTGTTCCCTCTCAAGGTGATCAAGGTTCACCGGTGGATCCCATAGAGGTGGAGTCGGTTCAGTTCAACAATAACCTCATTGACTGTCACAGTAGGTGTGTGTTTGTCTGGGGTTTCCGCATCAACAATCCGCTCAATGGGCTGTAAGGTGCCTAGAGCCGTCTTTCTTGGTAGGGTCACCTCATGTTTGGTGTTGTTACCAATAGCAATCATGATGTAGGGCTTGGTGGGGTTCTTTATCTCAACTAACCCTGTCACTACATCCAACTGCTCTAAGGACTGACTGCCCTTATCTACCTCGAAAAGCACCAGACGATCACAAGTGTTCATGGTTGGTGGAACCCGGCACCTTACCTCATGTTTACTTGTGCACCTGTGTCAAGCAACGCAGTCACTGCCAAGCCACTCAAGTTACATTGTATCAGAGACTTCCTTCCTATTAGTTTGACAACCACCCCACGTTTAGCGCACAAAGCTGCAGCATTGGACAGAACAGGTGGCTCTTCTTCTTTATAGCTAGGTACCTCTGAGATGACTGGCAAGGTAGGATCTGGTTTTCTGCTATTGCGGCTGGCTGGCTGGGCGCCCCTCTGCAGGGACCGGTTCACGTTTCCCTGGGTCTTTTGTCTCTTTAAGCAGCCAATAGCTCTGTGACCCTCTTCTCCACAAGAGAAACATGAGAACAGTCTTGGCGGTTCTGTTCAACACACGGTGGACAACTGTACGGTCTGTCTCTTCTGACTATCACCTTGTTCTGAGAATATGGGTTCACTTGGTCCGATGGTTGCGGCTGACTTTGCTGTCTCATTGCCTCAACCAGGCTTGTGAGTTCATTCACTTTTGCTGTAAGCTCTTTAATTGGGTCTGTCTTGGGTTTGGGAACAGAGACCTCTTGCTTACTACCCTCTTGGATGGCGTTAAGCTCAAGCTGGGCACAATGTGCATTTGTTGTCGTCTGTTTACGAGAAGAACCCATCCTCTTCTGTCTCTCACTTTCCTCACTTGTAATTCTCATTACATGACGTAATATTGTCTCATCACTCACTTCACAGTCTGACAGTAGAGGCTTTAACTCTCGCCGGATATCGCTGTGCTTGTGTCCTAGCCCCTAGTAAACTGTATGAAGAAAGACATCCTGAACAGTAGCTGGACTGTACTTTATGCCTGCATCTGACAGTTTGGATGTGAATAATACTCACTGCTTCAACCCTATCACCCGATAGAGGAACTGCTGGGGTGTCTCGTGCTCATCCTGTCTGGCACACATTAACTCTTGGAATAACTCTGTGCTGTTTTTCTCTCTGAGGTGAGCCTGGAGGAACCCCTAAAGTTCTGTCACAGAAAGGTCGTCTTTATTGATTAGCATGTCTTTGAATGTCCCAGGCTTTATTATTCTGAACACAACCACGAACTATCTCCGTGTCATGAAAGCCTTCTCTGATTCCTTCATCTACCTGCTTGCAAACATTGTTGTAGTTTATGTCTGATGAATGATCACCAACCTGACCCCCTTGCACTTTAAACTCGCTTCTCTGGAGATAGGAAAGATCTCTCAAAGAGATTGTCCCCTCACGGGCAGGTTGGGCTGTATACTGAAACAATGGATTGTGCTGGGAAACGTCACTATGGGGCTTGTTAGCTTGGAAACCCTGAAGAGTGTTGTGGTGACTGTTCACTAGGTACCATCATGCTCTGTTTAAGCTTTCTACCAAGCTCCTCATAGCTCGTTAGCATCTCTTGTAACTCAGTATTGGTGATGTCTGATACCATTTTGGCTGACTTTGGTTCCACTTGGCTAGCTGTATCTGCAGCTTGAGACTGTGTGGTTGTGTCATCTGTAACAGTCACAGGGACGGTTTGAGGTGGACTGAAGGCAATGTCCCCTCCACTGTGAGCAGTATGCACTGTTTGCGTGGTTATAGGTGTCGTGTCTGATTCTGCATCACCCCTAACATCAGATAAGAACAGTACATCTTGATTCTTAATAACAGCATCAATACAGTCCTTTAATATTAACAGCTCAACCATTCCACTGTCCTCTGACTCAAGCAAGTGCTTACTGTGCATGAAAGAACTGATGTAGTCGAAGCAGCCTTCCTGATCTTCCTCGTCGAGCTCAGGCCAGACCTGGCCTGCCACTGGACCCACATCTTTGGCGATCTGGAAGAGCTCTCCAGCCGACAGGGTGAACAGGCTTTTCCTAATGTCCCACACTAGGCTTTTCCTCTCACTCCCAGCCATGACAGCAGCTCCTCCCTGTCCCTCATGATGGGTCACTCCGCTCAACAACAGCTCAGCCTCTGCTCCAGCTAACCGCTCTCCCTGCCAGCATCAGCTCCGTTCTTGGTCCCAGATGTCATCAATGGATCAGCTCCGAACCAGAAGGTGGCGCCGATCCCGGACGAGCCCCCAAGATTTGTTACGGGTCCCAGGGATAGGAGACCACAATAACAAATATATTACCTGTGTAAGGCAGGTGAAACAGAGGAATGAAATCTCTTCCAGATTTCCTCTCTCTGTCTGATTTATTAAACATCACTTATCATAACAGTCACAAAGCACAATGTATAACTTTTGCCTCATCTCAGTTTCATATAGTTTAATTTCACATTTTCTCAATTCAGTCTTTATCTCATTAACATCACTACTTCAGTCTCAATGCCAAACATTTCCTTTCATCTTCTCTTTTCTCATCAACACACATCTCAATTTGTATCAATAAACAGTCTCTGTAAATACACCACATTCTCTTCTCATTCATAATCTGGTTCAAAACACCACTTTCATATAGTGCAGTTTTACAGTGTACAAAACACTTTCAAATACAGTAGACTACATACCTTGCTTCTGTAAAAGGAGCACTGAAATGTGTATCTAAACAAAGTGCTGGTGTAACAGGCTTATGACCAAAGACAAAGTAACTCTGTAACCTTAGATATTTCACTTTTAACAAATGTACATATTCACAGTAAACACACATAACTCCTTACTAGCTTGAAATACATCATGTACCGGAGTTTTGGTGTCATTCATTCTCACTTTAGCTAGCTTGAGTGCAGTCGCGCTTGGCACAAAATGGCGCCCACGCAGGAAAACTTTCCTCACGTTAAAGTTGTTTGAACATAAATAACTCTTTTAAATGGCTTACAAACTTAACACAAACACTCGCGCTACTATTATCTGTCATTATAACATAAAATATCATGGTGCTTGCGACGTTTACCAACCTGTGTAAAGCAGGTGAAACAGAGGACCCGACAGCAGGTGCGCTTCCTAACCGTTCCTTGGAGCAACTCATGAGAACACAAACGTTCCGCCCCCATTTCCTATATAAACGAAAACCTCAAGACAATATATGACTTCTCATTGAAAACACAAATATATACAATAGCCAAATAATCGTGATGCTCATTAAAGGAAGCTTATCACCTAAATGTGATCACCCTACTTTAGGTGTGCCACACCGGCGTTTGGTAAGTCATGTTGCTTGTGCAGCACTGCTAATCACTTTGCCAAAGTTTGCATGAAAAGAGGCCAGCAAGCACGCCAGTTGAACGCTGTGGACGACCCGCCGCCAGGGTACCCGGACCGCGATGAGAGAGGTGTACACAGCTGAGAGTGTGGGGGCTGTGAACGCCCAAAGGAAAAAGTGTTTTTTAAAGAGACGTGCAAAGTGATGAGCATGAAAGACAAGATGAGACTGGCACCTAGAGCACCTCTACAGACAAGTCTCACCAGACTGAGGCTTTACAACAGTGAGTGGATGAGCTCAATGTTCGTGTACAGCACAGAGTGTGTCATCAAGGGCAAGACACACAGACTGGACTTTGAGATTGTGCGCACCAGCCAGAAGCCATTGCTTTCAGGGGAAACATGCAAAAGACTTGGCCTGATGCGTTTCACCATTCCCGAAGAACTCAACAAAGTGGACCACTGCAAGATGGGTGAGTTAACCATAGACTTTCTCATTAACACTTACAATGACGTGTTCACCAGCCCAGTTGAGTCGCTGCCGGGTGATGTTCACTTCGAGTTGGATGGCACTGTGGCGCCTGTCCAGTGCACTCCGAGGAATGTCCCGGTGGCCCTCAATGGACGCTTAACCACAGTCAGTCAGCCCACAGACTGGATTAGCAATCTGGTCATAGTGAAGAGGCCGGACAAATTGAGGCTTTGCATCGAACCTAAGCCTCTTAACCGAACCCTGAAGAGGTCCCATTACCTCATACCCACTTTAGATGACGTTCTGTACAAGCTACCAAAGGCACGCGTCTTTACCCTGGTGGATGCTCACGACACATTCCTGCAGTGTCGCTTGGATGAGGAGAGCAGCCTGATGACAACGTTCAGGGTGCCGTGGGGAAGAAAGCGATGGCTGAAGCTCCCTTTCGGCGTGTCAGTTGCACCGGAGCTGTACCAGAGGAAACAACATGAGCTGCTGGCCGGGTTAGCAGGGATTGAGCCCATAGCTAATGACATCCTCATAGTCGGCTGTGGGGACACGGAGGAGGAAGCTGTATGCGACCACGATGCAAACCTTGTTACTCTATTGGATAGATGCAGAGAAGTGAATCTGAGGCTGAGCCTGAAGAAGCTGCAGTTTCGTGTGAGGGAGGTCCGCTTCCATGGCCACATACTGTTGCGGAGGGCCTCAAAGACCCCGAGAAGGTCAGGGCAGTCAAGGACATGCCGAGTGGATGTAAAAGGCGTTCAGCGGTGTGTCAGCTTCGTTAACTATTTATCGAGGTTCATGCCCCGCTTGTCAGAGATGTGTTATTGCTATGAAGGCAATCAAGACGCTGGTCACGACGGTGCCAGTACTACATTATTATGATGTCAGCAAGCCGGTCACCATACAGAGCGACTCCAGTCAGACCGGGTTGGGCTGCTGCCTGCTTCAGGGGGGGCAGCCAGTCATGTTCGCCTTCTGCACGCTGACACAGACAGAGCAAAATTATGCACAGATTGAGAAGGAGTGCCTGAACACCGTATTCGCTTGTCAGCGCTTTCACTAATACCTATATGGGAGGGGTGATGTGACTGCGGAGACCGACCACCCCCCGCTAGTGTCAATCTTCACTAAGCCCCCTCTTAGTGCACCAAAGTGCCTACAGAGCATGCTCCATGCTCAAGTCGTGCTGGGGGGATGGCCAGAACACAAAGAAGAGAGCCCCATAGCTATCAGAGACTACTGGGCCATCAGAGATGAAATAAGCGCACAGGACATCATTCCGAAAACTATGCATCCTGAGATGCTGAGACGGATCCACTACAACCACATGAGGGGTGAGGCTTGTTTCAGACAGGCCGGCGACACTCTCTACTGGCCAAACATGCAGGGAGAAATCAAAGACTATGCGCAGCAGTGCTCAGTGTGTAATGAGTATGCACACGAGCAACAGAAGGAGACCATGATGTCACGTCCCTGGCAGCTGGTGAGCATGGACCTGTTCAGCTACGCAGGATTTCCTGCTCATGGACGATCACTATTCTGACTTCTGGGAAATTGATCTACTTCCAGACCTGTCAGCAGAAAAGGCAATCAGAAGGTGCAAGGCGCAGTTTGCACGGTACGGCATCTCTGACCGGGTCATTTCAAACTGTGGATGTCAGTTTGACTGTGGAGAGTTTCGGGCGTTTGAGAGGGAGTGGGGCTTCGAGCATGTCATGTCCTCCCAGAGACACCCAAAAGCTAACGGCAAGACAGAGTCTGCAGTGAAGATTGTGAAGGGCCTATGCAGAAAAGCAGACTGTGCCGACGAGGACCCCTGGAAGGCTTTTCTACACTGGAGGAACACGCCCACAATGGGATGCGCTGCAGCCCAGCACCACGGCTGATGTCACGGAGGCTGAGAACTCTTCTCCCTGTGGCTGACCAGCTGCTAGAGCCTCAGGTCATCACAGGGGTTACAGACAAGCTGAGAGTGAAGCATCAGGCAGGGAAGCTTACTTATGACAGATCTGCGAGGGATCTACTGGTGCTGAACATCGGCCAGGATGAAACCACTCCCGGGTGACACGACGACTGATGGCGGAGAGGTGTATGTTTGCAGTAGGTGGGACCACGGTCCTATCTCGTAAACGTGGAGGGAACAGCGTATCGTCGCAACAGGGCTGATATACGTCCAGCGGAGGTTGCTCCTCCACAGCTGTCAGCCCACACAGAACAGCCACCTCAGCAGCCTGTGCATGGGGGTGCGGCTGAAGGGGGCCATGCGAGTGGGGGCAACGTGTTGGAAGTCGTCAGCCGCCCTGCGAGTTTTGAGTTTGACACCTCATTCGAGTTAAAGCCCAACGACTGAGCTGAAGAGCTTCCACAAACAATCAAAACCATTTTCATTGACTCTCCATGACGAAAACCACTGAAGCAACAAAAGTATTGTTGGGTAAAATCCATATCCTGATCTACAGCTCCATGCGGTGGGACTGACAGCTGGCTGCTCAGCAGCAAACAAACTTTTTTTTTTATATATATATATATATTTTTTTTTAGTTATGGACTGATCACAGCATAATTGACAAAACAGTCATCACGATCCTGAATATAATGTATTTCACTACAGAGTATTAAAAAAAGAAAAAAATTATCCAAAGGCAAACATTGATCAAGGTTTCCAGTAGTGTACAGTATTAGGAGTTAGTCAGACTCTACCCTTTATGTACAACAGCAGAGGATCCCAGATCTTATCAAAGTGTTTTAATTTATCATTGTTGTGATATCTAATCTTTTCAAGGCTTAGTACATTCCCCATTTCCCTTAGCCACATTTCATAACTTGGTGCAGAATCACTTTTCCACATATGCAGAATCATTTTTTTTGCCACAACCATACCCAAAGAAACAGCTTGAGCTTCATACGCATTAGTCAAATGTAGAGCCCCTTTCCCTCTTAAGATCGCAACCAGAGGATCTGGGTTCCATTTTTTCTTAAAGGCTTTAGAGAAGCAATGGAAAGTGTCAGACCAATAAGATGCCAACTTTGTACAGGACCAGAGAGTGTGAGCAAGTGTTCCTTCAGAAACCTTAAATCTGTTACATAGTGAGGATGTCGATGGGACAAACTTATGCAGCTTGGTCCTACAATAGTATAGGCAGTGTAATGTTTTAAACTGTATCAAGTTGTGTCGAACATTAACAGAACAATCACTTATATTTGACAGACATTGTTCCCAGAACCCCTCACCTATCTCCTCATTGAATTCGCTGGCCCATGCCTGTCTGTGAGCAGACGAATCTATAGGTGTATGCTGAAGCAGAGTTCGATAGAAATATGGGTTTGTTTTGGTAGCTGGCGATGTGCTTTTTGGTGAATTCACGTATTTGAAAGTATCTGAACAGATTGGACGCTGGAATGCAATACAAACTCTGGAGCTGGGCAAAAAGAAGCAAATGTGCCATCTATGTATAGTGAATTTAAGTCACATAACCCTCTCTCTTTCCACATCACAAAAACAGAGTCACTTGTGCCAGGGGTGAAGGCATGATTTTTGCATATTGGGCTATCCAAATAAGTATCAGGTGCCTTTATGTATCGTTTGATATAACTCCATATTTTCAGAGTGCTGCCACTGTATGCTGTTTTATTTACTTTCGTAGGGCTATTTAACAGGGCTGGGAGTGAGGTGCTCCTGCATAAGGAGCGTTCCGGTGTTAACCATGCTGGACACTCATCTGAGATGGCTAAGGGGCTTTTCTTCCACCAAGCTATGATGGACAGTTGTGTGGCCCAGTGATAGAGTTTGAATAGAGGAAGACCAAAGCCTCCCTCCATTTTTGGCTTACAAAGATGTTTTTTTGCAATACGCACTGTTTTGTAGCTCCATATGAAGGGTATTATTATTGAATCTAACTGCTTAAAGTATGATTGAGGTATGTAAAATGGGACACCTTGGAAAAGAAAAAGAAACTGAGGCAACACAACCATCTTAACTTCATTAACCCTCCCAACCAAAGATATAAGGAGGGATTTCCAGAAATCAATGTTTTGTTTGAGCCTGTCAATACGCTTGCCAGTTTGTCTTTAACAGCTCATTTGGATTTTTCGTAACAATAATACCGAGATATGTGAAGCAGGAATAAGCTTTTTTGAAGGGTATGCTTTCAAGGAACTCTTTACTGTATTTATCCATGATGGGCATCACCTCACTCTTGTCAAGGTTCACAGTAAATCCAGAGAGAGACCCAAACCATTCTATTAATTGCAAGAGTGGTGGAATTGATGTCTGTGGCGTGGAGATATACAAAAGCACATCATCTGCATATAGGGAAAGATGATGTGTAGTTCCATTGACAACTATAGGGGCTATAGTGGCACTCTGTCTTATACTGATGGCTAGCGGCTCTATGAGAATGGTGAAGAGAAACAGTGACAGGGGACAGCCCTGTCGGGTTCCCCTATGAATTTGGAGTGGAGGGGAAACTGTTTGGTTGGTTATGACAGAGGCAGTGGGTTGAGCGTATATTATCTCCACCCACTGCCTAAATGTAGACCCAAATCCAAATTGTTCCAGAGCCACCTAGATGTAAGGCCACTCAACCTGGTCAAATGCACGCTGTGCATCTAAGGAGATAATGACTGCCTCTGCCGAATGTTTACTATATAAGATATTGAGAAGTAAATTAAAATGTAGTTGTCTCCCTGGCATAAAACCAGTTTGATCTGGGTGCACAACACTACATATATTGTATATATCTTCAACCTTACTGCGAGAATCTTCCCTATGATCTTAGTTTCCGCTGGCAGCAGTGAGATTGGGATCACAAAATTGTTTGGCCACTATATGTGCCACCTGGCCAAACAATTTTTAATTGTTACCACTCCAATCAGAAAGTAAGCACTAAGAGACCACAAGTGAGTACCTTTCTTACAACAACAATGGAAGAGAGAGAGGAAGAGGAGGAGGGTGAGAATAAGAGGGGGAGGAAGAGTGAGAGGTAGGGGTAGAGCTGGTAGAGGAGGTCATGGCCAGTGTTGTGCCTGAACGCGTTCAATGAATGATCGTTCATGAACTCGTTCTTATTTTGGCCGAACGTGAACTGAACGTACTGTATTCTGCCTGATGAACGTTATTGTGAACGCGTTCATTCTGGCGTTTGTGAACGGCGCGCTCACTCAGTTTAACTTCGTTCAAGACAGCGCCAGATTCCCATCGAGCCTTAAAGGACAGACAGAAACAGCTGCATACCAAACACGCAGTAAGGCATTACCAAACGAACACAGATTAATTTGTCCCGAACAGACATAACAGTTTTAAAACCAGGAAACAGCTGATCACAGCAGTCAGTCCATCACTTCATCTGCGGACATAAAGATGAACAACTGGACAGCCGCTGAGATCCAGGAGATGCAGCGTCTCCTCAGTCTCTGTAGCTGTTTGGTTGTGTTAGCTTGATGTTGTGTCGGCAAGCAAGAATGGTCGCTACTTTCAAATTAAAAGCCCCCCGCTAAGAACCCAGTTCTAAACTCCAATGGGGTGCAATGTAGAGCTCTTATTTTGAAGTCAAATTCGTTGTCAACTGTTCACAGCCAAACTTCGAGCTTCACGTCACGTCACATGTTTACGCCTACCTCAGGAAAAGGAGGAATATTACGCCTCGGTTTTAGAAAGACAGGCCAGCACATTGCCACCCGTACCTTGGAGCAAATGTGCCGCCTTTTCTATCTACAAAGGGTTACTGGCAACACCAGCCATAGACATATATACATAGACGCCTCATTGAGCGGTGGACCGTACGTCGACGTCGCCGCCATATTGGAGGAGGCAGATCCGCCCCTTGAACTAATACAAGTCAATGGAGGGAACTTTATAAAGCTCCTTCTACAAAGTGCTATAAGTTAATGTCTCTCATTTACACATTCACACACGTACGGATATATTCAGGAAACAGCGAGGAACCAAAAACAACGTGTGTAACGTTCTCTGATGATTATAAGCGTGAACTACTCCTCATGTGTTCAGTATACAGGTCGGCACCAAACCATTTTATAATGTTTTTATGAGTGTTTACAGCTGCTAATGTATGTAATGCTGTTACTATGATGATACATTACAGTTAAGTATTGAATCTGTGTCTATAATAATCACATCCTGACTTTGCTACTATCCTTCGCAGCTACAAATTGCCCGAGATTCATTGCGCGCCCAAAGAGAAGAAATAAATAAATAAATAATGGCGACCTCAAGTGGCGCAGATCTCTCATTTAAATGTAAGTATTGGGTCTATACTCAGTTTTTACTCATTTTATCGTCAAACGCCAGATATGTTAAACTTCAAGGGACCTCAAAATATCAGTTAAAATACGTTGGTAATGCTCAACTTAATGCCTTTTACTTTTAGTCATTAGACGTTCAGAGGTTGACCTATATCTTATATCGTACTGTGACTGTGGAGATGTTATAGACTCGTTTTACTTCATGTACATAAATGGACCAAGATGAACAGATTTAGATCAGGCTGTGATCCATGTAAAGTCTAGTTGGAATAAAGAGCTAAGTTTATGATTATCCTTATGATGATTATATATATCTTTTTGCTGTATTAGAACCCTTTTGTCTGTTGACGTAACACAAACATCTTTTACATTTCATTGTGTTTTAGGGAGCACACATCATGAGATGAGAGCTTCATCACTGTCTGAGATCAGAACAACATTTGTTCACAGGGTGAAACATTCCGCTACCTGGATGGAAGTAACGATATAATATATAAAACATTAAATAATAAAAAGCTGATCTGTCAGCCCTGATGTCACTTTTTGTAAATCTTTGCATCCCTGTGTTACTGTGATCTTGTGTTGACTTTTTCTCTTGCTTCAAGGAGGATGAAGGAGGACATGAGGCTGCAGAGAGGATGGGGAGGCTCTTCTCTGCTCCAGAGGACAATCCTGAAATTATAACTGTTGTTATTTAGTTAATGTATGGCTTCTTTTTATATTATTTGTTCATAATTGTTCATTTTATATAATTCATGAAATAAAATATTGTCGTATTGTTGCAAATTGTCTATTCCATTCAGTATTTACAGCTTAAGCACAATTTATAACAGCAAACACCATCAAGTGCTACTTTTCAGGGACAACAAGGGATTGAATGTTTTCTTTTATTATTAAGGTCTTAACATTTACAACTATTTACAAAATGACAGCATAAAACATATTATTAACTATTAACAAAAACAATTATTATTAAAAACAATATTAAAACAGTTAGAGATGATGGACAGTAACAGGCTGAGCAGGAGTCCCTGTAGTGCTGCTGGGCTGGATGGTGTCAGTGGGACATCATCTGGGTCGGTACTGAGGGTGTTTGGGGGTCCAGCCTCCTCTGTCCACCACATCGTCCATCAACTGGGTCTGCAGGTCTGACTCGATGGACGGCTGCAATGTCACTAAGAATGTTTTAAGAAAGAGGCAAGAATTATAATTTCAAACTCTAATTATAATAATAATAATAATAATCATAATAAATTACAATATCTACCAAACATTTTAAATACAGTGCCTTTAAAATCATAATAAAACCATATGTGGCGATCAGCAGTTTACATGTCAGCATTAACGTAATGTATCATATGACCACAAACTGTTTGCTAGCCAATAATGATAATATTGATAACATTATGTGGGTTCAATAACAGGTTCACCTCTCCACGGTCCTCTCAGCCGGAGATAAATCAGAGCCGCTTCTCCTCTTCCTCCACATGGAGGAGGATTAAAAAGGAAATCAGGAATTCCTGAAGCTCAAACAGATCTGACAGTCAAACTTTACTCTTGTCATTTTTGCGGACCTGGGATGCATAAATAGTGACGTACGGGTAGGGGCGGGATCATCTCGCAACCAGGAAATCCTGGGAAGGGTAGACTGTCCAGTTTCACAACAGGCTGATGCTGCCTGCAGGTCTCTCTGAAGGACCCTGCCTTTGCTGGCGGCGAAGGATGGGTCCTTGAAGGATGCTGCCCCTAAATTTGGACACAGCCTATGTATATATGTCTATGACACCAGCCACCACAGAGTTGCACCGCCGCATGCGTCATCAATGTGCTCAGCATGGAGTCAAAAACAAATGAAGGCTTCACATCTGTTTTTTTATTGTGATATATCTGAAAAGTTTTGGAGTGTTGTTAATTCGCAATTTTTGATGCTGCTAACTCTGTCCATTCTCTTACCCTGAAACATGTTATTTGCTACTATATTAACCTAGAAGATAATGCTCTTGAACACATGATGAACTTTGTTATCCTATGCAAAATGTTCTATTCTCAAACAAAAATTTGCAAAATCACTACCTAAATTTGCTCCTTTTCTCCTGGAACTGAGCTCTTTGCTTAAATCTCTGATTAACCAAAAAAAGTAATACCTTATTGAGTCATTATGAAACGTTTTTCCCTGAAGCCACTGTATGAACTATCTATTCATTTATTATTTTATTTTCTCCCTTTCTTCTTCTTCTTTTTTAAATTATTTATTATTTATTTACTTGTTTATGTATTTTTTTATTTTTTTATTTTTTATTTGTACTCTATTCTGTACCACAAACCTGAAACGGCACATTGAACTAAAGCACCCGGCGAGCCTTTCAAGGTCTGTGCAAGTGAATAAAAAATCAAACGCCGAGCCAAAACAGATCCTCTACCACC
>CAEMYA010000123.1:393389-408469 GCA_903131615.1 Diplodus sargus
CACACACACACACACACACACACACTTTTCACAAATCAACAATAGAATTTATTTCTACTTCAACAGATTTAATAAGTGACGCTAGAAAACAAAGTCCAGCTAAGAAGATACAATCAGACACAAAGGAAAACAGAAATCTGAGCGGAGAAGTAAAGAAAAACAATATCAAATATAGTCTATATAATCAATATACATCCATCAATAATCGATAAGTAATGACTCTATAATTAAACAGCTCTGACACCAAGTCTTTAGTTTCTGAGTAAAAAATAAATTCAGCAGCAAAGAACCTCCTGATATGATGATGTCACTTTACGTGTGTGACGATGTCAGAGTAACATCAGACGTAGAGGGGGTGGTACTGGCGGTGGGTCAGTCTCTTCCTGCAGGTAGGACAGGTGTGTGATGATGTCAGAGCATCTCTCAGACACTGGCTGCAGAACACGTGACCACATTTAGTGGATACGACCAATCGGCCGCTCTCTACGATCTGTGAAGCAAAGAACAGCCAGCCAATCAGAACCCAAGCAGAACCTGCTGTACAGGTGTGTGACAGATGTGTTTGAGTCTCACCTCAGAGTACGAGTCCAGACAGACAGGACAGCTGATCGTCCCCGGTGTCGACCTGAAACACAAAGAGAGAGACTGGTTTCTACTGTGAGCAGGGATCAGTCTATCACCTGGAGAGGTGTTAAAGAACATGTAAGCAGGGATCAGGTGGATCAGTCTATTACCTGGAGGAGCTGTTGGCATGTAGGGACGACATGATTGCACCATTGAGGGCGGGGGGCGTGTCATCATCTTCATCACTGCTGACGATATAACTCTCACCTGTGGTGACTCTCCTGTTCTGAGGACCTGACGTGGGACACCCAGACACACATTGGACTGTTCCTTCAGTTAAACTTTATTCAAACATGTCGACTTGTCAACCGAAACACAGACAGAATAAAGTTTTACCTTCATCCACCAGCTGGATCGTCACAGCAGCAGAAGAAGAAAACACAAGAAAAACCACAGAGGAAGAAAACTTAGTTTGAACACACAACCCAACAGCCAGTCTGTCTATGTGTGTGTGTGTGTGTGTGTGTTTTGTATATATGTGAGCGTGTGTGTCTCTAAAATAAAATAGAATATCATGAAAAAGTTCAATATTTGTTGTCACACAATTGTGATGATTATGGCTTACTGATAATGAAAACCCAAAATTCAGTGTCTCAGAAAATTAGAATATTGTGAAAAAGTACAATATTGGAAAGTCATGGTGTCATACCCTAATCAGCTAATTAACTCAAAACACCTGCAAAGGTTTCCTGAGCCTTTAAATGGTCTCTCAGTAGGGCTGCCCAATAAATCGAATTTTCATCATCATTGCGATAGGTACATGTGCGATAAACACATCGCAAAAGACTGCCTGACACGCGATGAATAAGGAAAATCATTTTGTGTACATGCACCGTGAGCATGCCAACATTTAGCAGACGGAGCCCTGGATGCAAGGGCCAATCAGATGAAGCCCCAGCTAGCTGATAGCTACCCTGACAAAATTAATCGACATCGGTTTGGTGGTGGTTGCCAGGTTATGATGGCTGAGGGAGGAAAGAGAAGCCATGAAAGCCCATGTGGCCGACGAAGACCTTGTGGTGAAAAGAAACAGCACTGAGTGTGTGCTGATCGTGTGAGTATGTGTGTATGTATCCAGGAAATAGTAGGACGAACAAGTGTGCACCCTTGATCACGCTACTACGGGAATGAATTACGGGGTGTTTTTAACTCTGACTTGAACGGGTCAGAGAGCTGTGTCAGGCGTATGTGTGTGTCAGAGAGCCTTGTGCCAGGCGTGTGTGTGTCAGAGAGCCGTGTGCCAGGCGTATGTGTGTGTGTGTGTCAGAGAGCCGCGTGTGTGTGTGTGTGTGTGTGTGTGTGTGTGTGTGTGTGTGTGTGTGTGCGCGCTGCTTGCAGCCAGCAACACCATGGAGCAACATGCATTGTGTTGAGCTGCTCCGTCACACTGCGATATGGACTCATTTTGGATTCAGGAGAGACAACGTGTTACAAACACAGGTACCACCTGCAATACAACCATAAAGACCTACACGAACAATTCAAAACTATCGTTAGCCATCACTAACTGTATAGTTAATAATATACAAACTTCAATATTTGTTTATTTATCGCAAGTTATATCATCATCGCAATATTGAACAGTGTTATCGCACATCACAGATTTTTCTCATATCGTGCAGGCTCTATCTCTCAGACTGGTTCAGTAGGCTACAGAATCATGGGAAAGACTGCTGACTTGACAGGAGATGTCCAGAAGACAGTCACTGACACCCTCCACAAGGAGGGTAAGCCACAAAAGGTCATTGCTAAAGAAGCTGGTTGTTCACAGAGTGCTGTATCCAAGCATATTCACAGAAAGTTGAGTGGAAGGAAAAAAGTGTGGAAGTAAAATTTGCACCAGCAAAAGGGATAACCGCAGCCTTGAGAGGATTGTCAAGCAAAATCCATTCAAGAATTTGGGGGCGCTTCACAAGGAGTGGACTAAGGCTGGAGTCAGCGCATCAAGAGCCCAACCAAGTATTGAGTGCATAGAAATTAACATACTTTTCAGAAGCCTGACATTTGTTTAAAATATCCTTTTTTATCTTATGAAATATTCAAATGTTCTGAGACACTGAATTTTGGGTTTTCATTATCTGTAAGCCATAATGATCAAAATTGCAAGAAATAAAGGCTTGAAATATTTCACTCTGTGTAATGAATCTATATAATATATGTGTTTCACTTTCTGAAATGAGTGACAGAAGATATTGAACTTTTTCATGATATTCTAATAATTTTTTGAGGGGGGTGTGTTTACCAGCACTGAGTCGTTATTGGTCAGGTCGACCACAGCAGCTTCTGAGCCCTCACAGGTCAGATCCACCACCTCCTCCACACCTGAACACACACATCGTTATTGATCACTGATCAGGTGTGAAGATGCTAAATCAATCAAAACAGAGCGCACTGATCAGTACTGACTGTCCTCAGTGTTGTCCATCACATCAATGGTTTCTGTAGGAGGGGCAAAGTCACCATCAGATGTCCTGCTAATGTTAGCTGTCCTGTTAGCCACTCTGCTAGAGGTAGCCGTCCTCCTAGTGTTAGCCCTTCTGCTGGTCTTGGAGCTGGGTCTGGAAACCAGAGGACTTCCTGAAGTCCTCCTCTTCCTCTGAGCCTGAACACACACATCACAACAGACACTTATTACATCACAGTAGTGGGCGCAACTTCATAGAGTGCCAACAATATTTTGAATTCAATCATATCACTTTGAGCCTTCTGTTCATCAATCAATATCTTATTTGACATTCACTGCAGCGCTTATTTAGCCCTGCCACCTCCAGAAGATAATTAAATGAGATGTTTTTCACACACAGTACACAATGGTGTACTAGTTTCACCCTGAGGTATTGATCACAGTATAGAATATACATTTCTGTCAAAGTATTGTATCAGTGTTTGAAATTCCAGTATCACCACACTTCAGATTCATCATAGCTAGCTTAATATCAGTCTGCAGCATCACTTCCAGACGGTTCTCCTGTGTGATGAAGATGATCAGCTGACGGGAGGAAACATGTCATAGATCTTTAATTGATTTGTTTGTGATGACCTATTCCAGAAACTTAACTTAATTCCTGTCTTTTGTTGTTTATTGCTCAATTACTGATGGCTGCTGTTTGTTATTGAACTCTGGAATCCTTATTTTTTGTTAATATTATTTGAACTTGTCAAAAGTCACCAGGATTAAGTCAAGCTATTGCTACAAAATACTTCTATCTTTTTAAAAGAGTTTCTCAGGACTTAAATCTGTTGATCTTTACTGATGTGATTGTCTAACGAACACAACTGACAGTGCAGTTTAAACTAGTTTGAATCATGAATTTAGAAAACCGTGACACATGTATTGATGAAACATGATGTCATCATAATGCCATTGTTCTGTCCGTGCAATTTTGTCCAAACGTCTGAAGAAGAATCTGTAAGGTATTTGAGAGGACTGATCTCAGGTCAGATCTTGACTAAAGACCTTTATCAGCAGAAAACATCCTGCAAACAGCCGTCTGCTAAAGAGGAGGAGAAGAAGAAGAAGAAGAAGAAGACTTACAAAGCTGCTCATATCACTGAAGACACTGCAGAGGAAATACACACACACATACACACACACAGTTAATGAGGAACACATCAACCCATCTGATGTGATGATGATTCTGTTAGCATCAACACACACTGATGCTTCTGTTAGTATCAACACATTCTGATGCTTCGTTTAGCATCAACACATCTGATGCTTCGTTTTTAGCATCAACACATCTGATGCTTCTGTTAGCATCAACAAGTCTGATTCAATCAATTAATGTCACCATTAGCTAGTTACAAATTCAGTCGTAATGAAAGTTGACAGTATTTCACACTGACGTTAGCTGTTTCCACAGCCGTTAGCATTCAGTTAGCTAGCAGGCGGCTGTAGCAGGTGTTGTGTTAAAATGTGTTCCCCTTCGTAGTGTGTTTCCCGTAGCGCGGCTCTCAGATGGTTAACGTTGTCTTATAAAATAAAATAAGTTGGAGGAGTTCTAGTTGGAGCTGACTGGTTGGAGGTTCGGGGTAACTTCAGCTCAGATGTCAAAGTTTTCAAAGAGGGTCAGTTTTAACACAACACCGGTAACAACAGTGTAAGCTGTTAGCATCAGTTAGCAGAATTCGCTCACCGTCGGAGTGTTTTCTCTCCTATAAGCAGTTAGCAGTGGGGTAGTTCAGTGTCTACATAAAAGTTAAAATATTTAAACATTAAAGTAACATCAAAATAACTGGGTCGTTTACTCTCAAACAGCTGATGCTAATGTTAGCGTCTACCGCCTGTTTCGTGGAGCTTCTTCTTCTTCTTCTTCTTGTGGAATTTCGGCAGTGTAGACGCTGTTGAGCGTATTACTGCCCTCCACAGGTCGGATTTGGATCTAAATTCTCACATATAGCCCTGTTTCATGTAGAAACTGCAAAACTGCATCGGATACCAATTCATGTTTCTCACTGTGTCCTTTCGTGGAGCTTCTTCTTCTTCTTCTTCTTCTTCTTCTTCTTCTGTGATGGAAGTTGGTGACCAGAGTTCGGCATCATTACCGCTTCCTACTGTCGCATATTGTGAACTAAAGTCTTTGTACACGCATGTATATATATACTGTTGTTATATATATATGTGTATACATATACACATACATACACATATGTGTACTCAGATGTATATATATATATATATATATATATATATATATATATATATATATATACACATCTGAGTACACACATACACACACACATATATATACATATATGTGTGTGTGTGTGTGTGTGTGTGTGTGTGAATATGTTTATATTATGTTATATAACAGTATATATACACATATACACACATACAAACACACACACATAAATGGATATATAAAAAGACTTCAGTTTACAATATGCCTTAGACTTTAGTTCACTATATATATATATATATATATATATATATATATATATATATTAGGGCTGTCAGTTTAATTAGATCAATTAATTACACTGTTAATTAACGCGTTATAAAAATTAACGCAATTAATTCTGAGATTCTGAGTGGCAATTCAATGCGCAAGCATTTTAAATTTGGCCCATTGAATGACCCGTAGGCTACTTGGCAGTGGCACGTCACTGTAGCACTAGCACCGAGGAACTTGTCCGGACGTGTTGTCACTTCCCACCTGCGTCGCTAGTAGGGCTGTAACGATACACGTATCGAAGCTGAAATCGTGGCACTCAGATCCACAAAGCTGTCTCGCACTGTGAGAAGGCAGAATCGCGACACAACTTCCAGTCCAGATCAGCCCTATGAGCTGTAAGTAACACTACATTAACACTGCAGCGGTTGTTCGCCAATTCTCCGCCTTTATTTCTTCACACAACGCGAAACACCGCTGTAAAGACGAACTGCTGTGTAATTCACACAGAGAAAGCTGGCGCTGCGGCTCCTAAAGAGACGTGACGGTACACATCATGATGATGACTTGTGTGTTTTCAAGGGGTTTCCCCGGTGTCTCCCCTCCCTGTCAGTCAAAACCGACGGAGACTGTCTTCCGGGGTAAAGTTCACTGAAGTCTCGGTCCGGAGAACTGACCGTAGCAGAAATTTTTTTTTATCAGAAACACTCGGTGAGGTGAAGTGTTTTTGCGGTGACAGACGCATGGCAGAAATGTGACGAGGAGTCTGTAGGACGGGTGGGAGGAAGGATGCTTCTCCACGTACAGCTTTTAACTTGTTGCCAAAGACAGTTACAGTTACTAAGTTACCTTAGTTTGGTTCTGTAACATTGTTTTGTGGGACATTTCTCTGTATTAAGTTGAGTGAGGGATCTGTGCAGACCATCAGATAGACACGCCCTTCACAGTACTGTGTAACAGGGTTGTAAATATGATATGAAATCAGTCAAAATTAATTCATTTATTCTTTAAATCTTTTTCTTTGTTTGTTTGGTCAGCAAGTTATTCTGCTGCTGGCTTTTATTTTATTTTAATGTGAGGCCTTTTTTCTACCGGATGTTATTTATTTTGACAGCTGGTGGTTACCTAGCAACGGTAAAGCGTCCGCTCGTCCCCTTCTATGTCTGTCCGCTGTTTGTGTGGTATGTACTGTCAACAGCTCCGTGTGGTTTTATTAATGATAATTTTTTAACTGAAATTGTAGATAAAACTTGATCAAATAACGTTTCATGTTTGATTTTGTCATGTTTTGTAATGGTTATTAAGTGTTGTTATCTTCAAATTTGTTTGTTTTAGCTGTGTTTATTATTTTAACCGTTACTGCCGTTACTGGCGTAACGGTCAGCTGTTAACCGTTCATTCCCATATAGTTTCAGTTTATTTAGGTTTATTTATTATATTTTGTGTCATGTATAGGGGCAGGAGCTGTACTTGTTGTGTCCGTCACCGTTAGTAACACCAGCTGTTTTTCTGTCATCAGGTATGTTTACATTTTGTTTGGCCTCGGCATGTTTATGTATATAAGTGTGTGTGTGTGTGTGTGTGTGTGTGTGTGTGTGTTTTCTTTTCTCTGTTTAAAATAGGTTCATGGTTTATTTAGAAACATGATTAATGGATTTTTTTTTATTTTTATGTATATATACTGTGAAAAAACCACTATACGATCAACTGTTGTCCCCTTCTAGGTCTGTCCGCTGTGTGTGGGGCTGGAGCTGTACTTGTTGTGTCCTCACCATCAGTAACACCAGCTGTTTTTCTGTCATCAGTTTTTCTGCAATCAGAATAAATCCTGTGAACCTGATAGCCTGTGTGGTGTCTCGACTGATAAGAACCGAACAAGAGGGTTACAACTGCACCTCTGATACTATCAGACAAGTATCATATACAGAAGTTATTGAAATGTTACATAAATAAAATGTTTAATTTAGAAAGAAAACAGAAATCGAGGTTTGTATCGAACCGTGGGTCAAAAATCTTGATACAAACCGAATCGTGAATTTGGTGTATCGTTATAGCCCGAGTCGCTAGTCAAAGCAGGGTAACAACAGACATGGATGCGACTCAGGGGAGCGAGGTGAGCACATCGTTGCTCAGGTCTTTGAACGGCAAGTTCTTCTCTTCTTAGTGTATTCAATTGATTAGTCATGCAATACAATTTTGTAATGTCCTAGAATTCGAATTCTTTATTTGGGTACCTTTAGCAGATATGAGATTAAAATGCGCTTAATTAGATTAATTAATTACAAATCCTGTAATTAATTAGATTAATTTTTTTAATCGCCTGACAGCCCTAATATATATATATATATATATATATATATATATATATATATATATATATATATACACACATACAAATAGAGTTAAAGTATTTAGTTACATGGTTAAGAATAAATGGTTCAGACTCAGATCAAGTTTTGTTGTCAGGGCGTCGCTGTTAACAGACTGGAGCATTGGGGGGCGTCCTGCAAGGACCCATCCTTGGCCGCCAGCGAGACATGACTAACTGCAGGCAAAGATGGCGCTGGAGGAGGGGCGTGGTGAAACAAATGGGCGTGGGAAAACCCAATGACATCACAAATGGGCATGCCAAAACGCGGATGTACCAAGCTTTGATTGGCCGTTTGAAACAACATCATGTAGATTCTTTAGCCAATGAAATTCAAACGCGGGACACTACGTGACATACTCATCTCGCCAGTCCCCACCAAACCAGGCAGGCAGACTGGGAGTGGGAAGCGTGGGGAACACCCACACTACTATTGTGATCATGGGCGTAATTTATGGTATGGACGGTATGGACATGTCCATACCACTTTTGGAATGACGCAGAACTATCCCCACCACTTTTTCACAAATCGCGTTTACATAAAATAGCCTACTGTAGGCTTCACAAACAGTCTCCCAAAGAGTTTTTTGAAAGCCTATCCCCTCGCAGGGGAAACAGCGCTTCTGGTAGTGATTGGTGCTTTTCCTCTTTGGTCCCGCCTATGTGTCGTGGATGTTTGTTGGTTTGCCAAAGCGCAATAATTTGAAAGGAAATACGGAACGGAACGCATGAATTGGAGAGTGGAGACAGCTCTATTGTGTCCCGTTGTTCAGGAGAGGAGAGGTATATGTGAACGTTTCCAATGTTTCCTGCAAAGATCTAAGGATTTTCTCGACCTAGAACTAATCTATTTTAGCGCAAAAACAACTGTAACGTAGGCTAGATGAAGATGCTATATGCCACACTGAATTGTGTTCGTTACTTCTGGTCACTTGCTCAACTTGCAATATTACGTTATTTCAGCAGGCAGAAGCAGATGGATTAGCTACTAGCATCATGGACACTGGGGCAAAAGATAAGGTCTTATTTCTTGAATGTAAGTAGGCAATCTAGACTGTTGGCAGTGATGGAGAAAATGTGAGCTTGTTATTTTTGAAATTTGCATTGCATTAGCCTATGAATTCCAAATGATTTCAGTTTGTTTTGCTGTACACAGACGTCGAGCAAGAAGAGAAAGAGGGAAAGTAGCAGCACTACAGATCAGACAGGGAGAGAGCAAAGTAGTAGCACTGAACAGGTAAGCTAGCCAACACAGCGCTGTAATTTGTCTTATCACACTGTAGATTCATCTTCCATCAATAATATCTTTCAAATTCACAAAGATGAAGACTAAAAATGTAACCTACAAATTGCATAGGCTTGTATTGTGATATTAAGTGCTTTTCATACTACAGGCATCAGATAGCGATGAGAGAGCGAAACATAATGAGAGAGAGGGAGAAAAAGGTGACCAGGTAAGGACTCTGAGTTGTAATGTTATAGGCTATTTTGGCAATGATTACATAGTGGCTGTCCATACTACAGGCTGCATCAGACAGAGTTGTTGAACCACCTGAGATTGAGCGTAGGACAGGAGAGAGGAGAAAGAGATGACGAGGTAAGGATTTCAACTACAGTGGCAAGAATAAGTAAGTTAACCCCATGCTCAAGTTGACTAAAAGAGGAATTTAAAAAATCACCTTTTTGGAAATTGATATTAATGTTTTGATTAAACAAATGAGGAAAAATCCAACCTTTTAGGCCCCACATTTTCTTTGTGAATAAATAATGTAGCGTAAATAAATATGTTCTTCATTGAATACTATGTGATATTGTTAAAAAATTTGATCCACTGTAGGGTTGTCAAAAGTATCGAAACTCCAAAAAGTATCGATACTAAAATGTTGTATCGAATACGATACTCATTTTCAAAAGTATCAATACCAATTATTTTTTGCACTACCTCAGACCTGAAACTTGTTATCATAGTTGCAGTTTCTTTTTGCACAACTGTTTTTTATTATAAATATTTAACGTGTGGTTCTGTTAATTGTTACATGTTGTAACAGAGGTTATTTTTTATAAATCTAACACATACAACCCAACAAAACTAAAACAAAACAACTTATCACACATTTTTGCCTTTTTCTTGTTAATAAAAATATTTCTTTTAAATTTTGGGGTCTATTTTTAATCCTTGTGGTATCGAAAATGGTATCGAGTATCGAGTTGAAAACTTTAGTATCGTGACAACCCTAATCCACTGACCACATGGCAAATTTATGTCCCCACCACTTTACAAACCAAACCTACGTAAATTGGTTATAGATTAGTTGTTTGGATTTTTTTTTTACTTGCCCTCCGAAAAGGCTCGCCAGGAAGTAAGGACGTGGAAACAACTTGTTTGTCTTTGTATGATTTTGTAGATCCAAACATAGTCCAAACTAGTTAGGTTATAAACCTGAAGTACAGCAATGTAAATAGTGAAACATCTGAGTCAGATTCTTAATAGTTAAACATCATAGATCAAATCATAGATGTTTTATGCCATTACAGGCAGTTGGTGGTATAGCTCAATTGTTACAGGCACGGGATGCGGACGCACACACTCGCGGTTAGCTTCTCACTTATGCCGACCTATCATATTATTTTTTATTTTTAAATATTAATAATTGATATGGACCGGGTGGTGTCGCTCTTTGTGGCCAGGGGAGGCTGCACTATGTGCGGGCACACACAACCAGACGACCCCCGCTTGAAACCCGAACATGTCGGAGAACCATGATTTTGACCAACTGGTTGTGGTTTTCCAAGTCCGGGGAGGCTGCACTATGTGCGGGCACACATGTCCAGACGATCCCCGCTTGAAACCCGAACATGCCGGAGAACCATGATTTTGACCGGCTGGTTGTGCTCATCCAAGCCCGGGGAGGTTGCACTATGTGCAGGCACACACGTCCAGACGATCCCCACTTGAAACCCGAACATGTCGGAGAACCATGATTTTGACCGACTGGTTGTAGTCTCCCAAGCCCGGGGAGGCTGCACTATGCATGGACACACACCTCCAGACGATCCCCGCTTGAAATCCGTGGGGGGGAGTTTGTAGGAGCGGCTGCAGCTGGATAGTCTTGTTGGGGACAGCCTTCCATTCCGACACCCCTCCATTGCGAAACCCCTCCATTCCGAAACACCGCTGTTCCGACCCTCCCCCCAAAACACAGCTGTTCCGAAATTAAACACCGCTATCCGTGGTGCTGAAATCCCCACTTCCAGCCGCACTCGCACAGTTCTGAAGTGGGTTAAAGGAGAACTTCGGTCAATTTCAACATCAGCTTTATTGCTCAAGCTACCCTTGACTTGACAGTACCGAAAACGCGAACACTTTTGGTCCACCCCTTACAGGGCTCCTTGAACGGAGAGTTAGCATTGACATCTAACAGCGTGGGGTAACAACTTTACACTGTGTTTTAAACATCTTAACATGCTCCAAATATCACCCCAAAAGCTATGCAACATCAGCAGACACCTTACAACACAGCACTGTAGCGTGCATGGCTCAAAATGAATAAAAAAGAGGTTAAAACAGTGTGTTGGTGCAAGCAGCTACTTACCGGTTTGTTTACATCCCGTCTTCCCGTAGTCCAAACTAGTCAATCCGTCGAGCTGCGCTGACTCCCTCACTGGCAGACAGAAACTTTTGCAGACAGAAACTTATTCCAGCATTTTTGTTTTTCTGTTCATGTCCATGTCCATGTTACAGCCTCTTATGAGCGATGAGCCTTACAATAGCCTGTCATGAGTCTACTCGCTTTTTCGGCACTGGCAAGTCAAGGGTAGCTGGAGCAATAAAGCTGCATGTTCTCCTTTAAGGTTAGGGTTAGTTCGGTGTGGGGGGGTTTCGGTATGGAGGGGTTTCCCCAAAGGCCTTTTCGGAATAGCGGGGTCTTTGAAAAAAAGGAAACCCCGCCATTACGATGAATTGAAGTCTATGTTCAGAACAGCGGGGTTTCGGAAAGGCGGGGTGTAACCAGTATTGTTCGATCTAGGTTTTACCACGCCCACTTGTGATGTCGCGCCCATTGGTTTTACCACGCCCATCCTCCAGCGTCATCTTTGCCTGCAGTTACCCATACTTGGCTGCCAGCAAAGGCAGGGTCCTTCAGTAAGACCTGCAGGCCGCGTCAGCCTGTTGTGAAATGGGACATTCTAGCCTTCGGAGCATTTCCTGGTTGCGTCACCAGATGTTCCCGCCCCTACCCGTACGTCACTATTTATGCATCCTAGGTCCGCGAAAGTGACAAGAAGAGTAAAGTTTGACTGTCAGATCTGTTCGAGCTACAGGAATTCCTGGTTTCCTTTTTAAGCCTCCTCCATGTGGAGGAAGAGGAGAAGCGGCTCTGGTTTATCTCGGGCTGAGAGGACCATGGAGAGGTAAACCTGTTATTGAACCCACAGTAATGTTATCAATATTATCATTATTAGCTAGCTAACAGTTTGTGGTAATTAACATATCGATACATTACGTTAATGCTGACATATAAACGGCTGCCACGTATGATTTTATTTTAATTTAAAGGCATTGTATTTAAAATGTGTGGTAGATAGTTTGGTTTGCTGTTATTTCTTAGGGTCCGGGCAGCTAAGCTACACTATTGTATTCCTAGGAATTCTTTCTTCTTTCTTTCTTTCTTTCTTCCGAGGAAGTCATACTTCCCATGAGCGTTTAAATTTAAAAACTTTAAAAATACCTACAAAATCAACAGTACATGCTACAGTTTTGAAACTTTCACCAAACTGTAGCCCCAATGCTGCTGAAACTTTAGTCCACTTAAACTCATTACAAACTAGAAAAATTGCATTTCCTGTGAAAATACAGTGTGAATGCTAAAGGCTAAAGCAAAATCTGCTGAATGTACTGCCGAAAAGCTGAAAAAGCTGAAAGCTGAAATGCCAGAAAAGCTGAAAGGGCTAAAAAGCTGAAAAGCTGAAAGGGCTGAAGAGCTGACTAAGTTGAAAAGTTAAAGGCTGAAAGAGCTTAAAAAGTTGAACATAGTGATAGCTGAACAGCTTCTGGAACTGAACATGAAGCTGAATGTATGAAAAAGCTGAAAAGGCTGGAAAAGCTGAAAAGGCTGAAAAGCTGAAAAGGCTGAAAAGTTAAAGGCCAAAGGAGTTGAAAAAGTTGAACATTTTAATTGCTGAACATGAAGTTGAATGTTTGAAAGAGCTGAAAAGGCAGAAAGGTGAATATCTGAAAAGGATAAAAGCTATAGAGTAAGAGTGATGGAAGAGGTTAAAGAGATTTTTAAAAAAGCTGAAAAGTTGTAGAGTAAGAGAGCTGGAAGGGGTTAAAATGGTTAAAAAAAACTTAAAAACTTGAAAAGTTGAAGGCTGAAAGAGCTTAAAAGTGTGAAAAAAATGATGAAAAGGATGGAAAAGGATGGAAAGCTATAGAATGAGAGGGCCTAAAAAAGCTAAAACAGGTGACAAAAGGATGAAAATGTAAAAAAGTTAAAGGGTGAAAAAGCTTAAAAAGGTGAAAAAGGATGAAAAGCTGTAGAGTGAGAGGGCCGTAAAAGGTAAAACAGGTGAAAAAATGATGAACATGTAATAAATTGGGCTAAAAGAGCTCAATAAGGTGAAATAAAGCTGTAGAGTAAGAGGGCTGGAAGAGGTTAAAATGGTGAAAAAAGGCTATAAAGGTGAAAGGTTAAAGGCTGAAAAAGCTTAAAAGGATGAAAAAAGCATGAAAAGGATGGAAAAGGATGAAAAGTTGTAGAGTGAGAGGGCTGAAGAAGCTAACACACGTGAAAAAAGGATGAAAATGTACAAAAGTTGAAGTGAAAGAGCTGAGAATGGTTGCACATACCTGGAGCAGGAGCACACCTGATCCAAATCAGGTGTGCTCTTGCTTGGTTGAAATGAAAACCTGCAGCCACAGTGGCCCTTTCCTACATCAGTTTGACACCACTGGTCTATGTAAAGTAAAAGATGTGGGATCCAAATCCCACTGAAGAGAATCCTTTCTCCAGTGTTCCAGCTGCTCTCAATCAACTGATGATGTCACACACTCTAGCTCACGCAATACACACGCATTGTTAAGATACACATGCTGGAGAAGTAACAGAGACAGAGATGAAGGGATCCCATAATCCCCGATTTTAGAAAAAACTGTAATGGTTATGGCCAAAATATTTATATGGTGAGTGAGAGGAGACATGGCTGAACTCGCTCATGTCGTTTTTATTTCTGTCGAGTCAGAAATGAGGGCACAGGACCGAGAGACGAATCAGGTACCATCTGCAATCCTCCAGAAATGTAGCCTCAAAATTAACATTGTGGCTTATGGACAGGTGGTCAGGTTCGTGTCGCTCTGGGGCTTCTAAATCGAAAACCGTAAGTCCCACATCTGAAATAAGACCACCACCTGACACCCAACACGATTTCCTACATTTTTATGCATATATTGTCTATGTCAAGTAAAAGGTGAGGGATCAAAATCAAGCTGAAGGCAATTTTGTCTCCCATTCTGCAACGGCCTCATACTCTGGCGATGATGTCACGCACTCTAGCTGACGCAATACACACCCATTATAAAATCAGAAGAGGAGCTAAAAGTTCTTAAAACTAAAACTGCGACATTTTCAAAACCGTACAAGATTTTAAAAAAACTGAATACAGGGTCAATAGTTCATGGTCCGCTGACTCGTTTAAAGTTGGAATGGCGTCTCCAGCTCAAGGTATGAGGGATAAGTAGAGGTTGAAAGGCGATGAGTTTTGCAGAGGATTTTAAGATTTTCCCATTTGCGTCTGAAGGCTGAAATAGCTTAAAAAGCTGAACATTTTGATAGCTGAACGGTTCCAATAGCTGAAGGCATGCTGAAGTTATAGCAGAATAAAATTTGAAAAATTCCCCATAAGGATGAATGGGAAAATGTTTGCATAAAAAGCTTAATATTTCCATAAGTATAAAAGGTAGAAATAAGAAAAATAGACCCGCTCATGTCCTAAAGAAGCTGAACATTTTGATACTTGAATTGTTTCTAGAGCTCAATATTTGTAGGAGGAGATAGGTGCCAAAAAAAGTACGGAAGCAGGAATAATAACTTTAACTAGAACTAGAAAAATTGCATTTCCTGCGAAAATACAGTGTGAATGCTGAAGCGAAATCTGCTGAATGTACTGCCGAAAAGCTGAAAAAGCTGAAAGCT
>CAEMYA010000123.1:439022-454904 GCA_903131615.1 Diplodus sargus
TGAACTTTGTTATCCTATGCAAAATGTTCTATTCTCAAACAAAAATTTGCAAAATCACTACCTAAATTTGCTCATTTTCTCCTGGAACTGAGCTCTTTGCTTAAATCTCTGATTTTGTTAAATAACAAAAAAAAGTAATACCTTACTGAGTCATTATGAAACGTTTTTCCCTGAAGCCACTGTATAAACTATCTATTCATTTATTATTTTATTTTTTCCCTTTCTTCTTCTTCTTTTTAAAAATTATTTATTATTTATTTACTTATGTATTTTTTTATTATTATTATTATTATTTGTACTCTATTCTGTACCACAAACCTGAAACGGCACATTGAACGAAAGCACCCGGCGAGCCTTTCAAGGTCTGTGCAAGTGAATAAAAAATCAAACGGCGAGCCAAAACAGATCCTCTGCCACCCAGATCACATTAACAGTGTACAGTAGCGGCTTCGCTGTCTTCATCTCCCAGCCGCAGCTGGACAGCCTAGTGTTGCAGTATATTGTGGGAGAGCTGCAGCTTCAGTGTTAAAACTGATATAATGATTGCTGTCTGTGGTTCTATATGGGCTGTGGCAATCATTTAGAAAAATAATAGCTCGCATCAACATATTGAAAAAAAAAAAGGAATTATGAACTAGTTCATTTTTGGAACCGTGAACTTAGTTCAAAATTTTGAATTATTAACTATGAACTGAACTAGTTCATTTTAAAATTTGTGAACTGAACATTAAACTAGTTCATGTAGAAAGTGAACTTTCCCAACACTGCTTATAAAGTTTGTTAAAATAATAATAATAATAATAATAAAAACCCACCTTGCTCCCGCAATAACTTAAGATCACATCGAATGCGGAGCTGAAACCACTCCCATCCAGGTCATCATGGACACAATAGGCGCGTTCAAGTTGAACTCCTGCTGACTGACTGCATCAGCGAGATCTGCGGGCGGCTGCAGGGGCGGAGATACAAACGCTGCTATGAAGTCGGACACTCCCCATTCCTGTAGATGTGACGTGACTTGGCTGAGATGCCTTCCTCATCTGGGAAGAAGTGGAGGAAATTTAAATTCCATTAATGTTTGAGGAAAAGCAACAACGACTGCGATCAGTTTTCTTACCTGATGCTATGGGAACTTTGCTGGCCTTTTTCTCATATTAGTCCCCTTCGGAAATTATTCAATCTGAGATGTTCAAAATAGTAGTCAACCAAAACATGTAATTTTTTTTTGTAATTGCTTCACTTCAAACGGTCACACAGTGGCGCATCAAGAGTAAATGAATAGACTAAATGCTCATGTTCTGTTTTCCTTGTAATGTCACCATTAAATACATTGAGCTTTGTCTATCTAGTACATTATAGTAAGTCTTACCCAATAACAATACAGTACAATTACAACCGTTATTAATTATTATGATGACAACTGTGCTTAGGTGCATGATCACGACTGAGGGGAATTTGCTGACTACATTTAACAAATAAGCATAACTATAGACACATAAGATGATGCATTTTCTTACAGCAACATTATTCACAATGAATGAAATACATTTCACTGAATGAATGAAATACAATAATCAGAACAAGTTAGTGAATCAGATGCCTTGTTGTCCCGCTGCGCCATCTCATCACACGCAGAATAGCTCAGGATAATTCTTTATGTGGTTAATCTGACGGGAACAGAAAGGGTTAATAAGAGTGGATAGTATAACACTGGACACAGCAGTTCTTCTCCATCATCACCCTAAGCTGACAGAACTGAGCAGTTTATTGACAACATCTTTCAGGGTTGTTGCGTTACATGAAGGATTTTATAGGTTTATTCATGTTGACTATCCCACAGCTGCGGCCACACGGCTGCTACTTATCTGAAAGTACTTGATATTTGAGTAGAAGAGAGGCGCTTCTGGATATGGAAATTCATCGAAACACACGTCATATACGTCACCGTAGATGAGAGCCAATCAGGGCAAAGTCCTGACGTCATGAAGGTGGGTCGAGGGTCGCGCAGTACCTGGAGAACAACTGCCCTACTGCTCTGCAGCCACCTCGCTCCCGCGATAACTTAGGTCATGTAACATCGGATGTGGAGCAGAAACCACTCCCATCCAGGTCATCGTGGACACATTTTAACCAACATGCATCACGATTTAGGCAGCCCTGCGCTGCGTGATCATGAACTTGCCTTGTGACTCACTGTCACCTGACACAGTCGCTGCTGCTGATTGGCTGCTGCAACAACAGACTGATGTCACACCTGAGCAACTTCTAGAAACACACTCACCAGTGCAGAATATGAAACATGTTTCCAAAACAAATTATCTTAAAATAGTTGTTGTTTGTTGGTTGGTTCTGAACTAATTCTACTATATTTTTTAAAATGATTGATTGTTAATAACTATATATAATAATGAGTTATCAACTTCTCCCTGTATAAAAGTGTAAAAGTTGCAGTTCCTGTTTACTATATTTCATTATTTTCCACTCAGAATCATTTGACATCTTAACATGATAATCTCATATTTCAACAATTAATTTGTTTTTCAATTAAAGTCATGTTCAGTGTAAAAATACAAAAATGATATTTAAGCTTGTAAAATACAAATATTTGTTCGTGTTGTAAACTTTTGATGCAATTTGTCTGCTTTTTAGAACTGATATTTAAAGAAAGAGACATATTTCCAGTCTTCTGACCTCATGAAACACTTTTTATAGATCATATGTTTTGAAGTTGCTCTCCTGTCCTGCTCCTCCCTCGTGGCTTCATAACGATGACACAGCGCGTTGTTCTTCAATATGAATTTTATTCCGGTTAAACCTGATCGGTCACGTGACTCACAGGGGAAATTCCTTCATTGGAAAGTGCAGAGTCATTCCTCGGCCTCTCATTGGTCGTCTGGGTGGGACTCTGACAGTGGACCAATCGGTCGCTGCGTCGATATGTACTTATCCTGACGGCGATGACGTATTGTACGGAAGTAAACATAAAGCAGGCAGAGAGGATTTAAAGCTGCGTCACAAAGTTTCTGACTTTGTTTCAGAGTCTCAAAGTCTCTCAAAGTGTGTGTTTTCTGCCCGGAGTCTGGTTCACTTTGTCCCGGTTCACAGTCCCCAGTGTGCCCGCTGTCTGGAGCGAAATGTCGGTAACGGTCAAAGCCTACCTGCTAGGGAAGGACGAGGCGGTGAAGGAGGTCCGGAGGTTCGCGGTGGATCAAGACGTTTCAAGCAACTTCGAGTACCTGAGTAGGAAAACAGCAGGAGTGTTTAATAACCTAAAGAGCAACGGCTTCAACATGTACTACAGAGGTAATTACACATAAACAGACACATAAGACATATTACACACACACACAAACACACACACACATACGGAAGTTTCACTGTACAGAACCCCACCAGAAAAACACACGACTTTATGTTGAGGAAGAGTTCACATGTTTATAGATTTAGAATAAATCAATATTTTACCTAAGAAAACGTTCGAGCTGGACGTAATAAAGTAGTATATGTGTGTGTAAACACATAGGCTACATATATACATAAACACATACTACTTATTACAAAGTCTAGTTCGATCGTTTTTTTAAGGTAAAATATTAATTTATTAAAAATCTATAAACATATGAAGTCTCCCTCAACATTAAGCTAATATCGTGTGTTTTTCTGGTGGGATTCTGCACAGTGAAACTTCCGGTGTTGTGAGGGACGAAACTGACAAAAAATCTTCGAAATACAAGTTCAGGTGTGCAGACGGACACCTGCTGTGGGCGGGTCATGTGAGCACAGGGGTGCTTCACTGTCGTGTAATAGGCGCGTTCAAGTTGAACTCCTGCTGACTGACTGCATCAGCGAGATCTGCGGGCGGCTGCAGGGGCGGGGCTACAAACGCTGCTATGAAGTCGGACACTCTCTCTTCCCGTAGATGTGACGTGACTTGGCTGAGCTTGCGGTGTTTGCCTTCTTCATCTGCCAAGATGTGGAGGAAATTGAAATTCCATTAATGTTCAGTTTTCGATCAGTTTTCTTACCTGATGCTATGGGAACTTTGCTGGCCTTTTTCTCATATTAGTCCCCTTCGGAAATTATTCAATCTGAGATGTTCAAAATAGTAGTTAACCAAAACATGTAATTTTATTGTAATTGCTTCACTTCAAAACGGTCACACAGTGGCGCATCAAGAGTAGATGAATAGCCTAAATGTTGTCTTACTGTAAATGCTCATGTTCTGTTTTCCTCGTAATGTCACCATTAAATACATTTGAGCTTTGTCTATCTAGTACATTATAGTAAGTCTTGCCCAATAACAATACAGTACAATTACAACCGTTATTAATTATTATGAAGACAACTGTGCTTAGGTGCATGATTATATCACAACTGAGGGGAATTTGCTGACTATATTTAACAAATAAGCATAACTATAGGCACATAAGATGATACATCTTCTTATAGCAACATTATACACAATGAATGAAATACATTTCACTGAATGAATGAAATACAATAATCAGAACAAGTTACTGAATCAGATGACTTGTCCCGCTGCGCCATCTCATCATACGCAAAACAGCTCAGGATAATTCTTTATATTGTTAGTCTGACGGGAACAAAAAGGGTTAATAAGAGTGGATAGTACAGATAACACTGGACACAGCAGTTAACCATTTCTCCATCATCACCCTAAGCTGACAGAACTGAGCAGTTTATTGACAACATCTTTCAGGATTGTTGCGTTACATGAAGGATTTTATAGGTTTATTCATGTTGACTATCCCACAGCTGCGGCCACACGACTGCTACTTATCTGAAAGTATTTGATATTTGAGTAGAAAAGAGGTGCTTATGGATATGGAAATTCATCGAAACACACGTCATATACGTCAGCGTAGATGAGAGCCAATCAGGGCAAAGTCCTGACATCATGAAGGTGGGTCTAGGGTCGCGCAGTACCTGGAGAACAACTGCGCTAAAACAAGGCTCACCTTAAAAAAAATCTATATCAGTTCATGTGTACGTTGGAAAATTCACACCGCTGTACATCACCGTCAGACGGGCCTTTCTTTTGGCACTACATTTTCTCAACCATAGAACCTCCGTATCCCTACTAGAGTTCTCAACGGGTCGGGCCGGCCCGACAAACCCGACCGGACCCGCAGGTTCGGGTTCGGGCCGAAAAGATGCGCAAATGAGCCGGGTCGGGCCTCGGGCTTCCTTTTTTATAAAACACATTTCATAGAACACATTTCTTGCAGGTTGTAAATTATATAACCTGTTGTGAATCATCGCTGTTCACGTGTGGTGAAGAGTGACCCCCAATTTCCACTGGATACGTCTCCGCTGCGTTGCGTCTCCGCCACGCCAGCGGAGCAGATACGTTTCACTTTAGTCTATGAGTCAATTCCCACCAGGTCCGCTGCGCTGCGTACCTGCTCCGTCCCAGCTCCAGCAGTCCGGAGCCCTCCGGCACAAATACGCAGGACTTCTATTTCTGGCGGATGCCGGAGCACGACGCAACAATTTAGCGGAATTTAGCAGGGAGCAGACAGGAAGTCAAGCGCCAAAATAACAAACAGCATCCGGTTACCTTTCAAAATAAAACACCCCGTTGACACCAGCACACGAATCTCAAAAAAGAGACAAACACAAGCTCTTCTGCTGATCCCTCGGTCGGGAACACTCCGTGTTGTTGTTTTTAATAACACAGACCTATAACTGCGGTCGGGAGTGATTATGTGATTATCGCGGGAACTTCTCGTCCTCCTGACGCCAGCTGTCTACCGTACTGCGCCGTGGCGCACTCAAACCGCAACCGGTGGGGATTGGCGGACGGCGGACGCCGGAGCAAAACCGGATCGGAGCTGCAACGCAGCGGACACGTATCCAGTGGAAATTGGGGGTGAGTCTGGCTGCTGCTTCATGCGGAGGGGCAGACGCAGAACTGACGCCGCTGCGTGACGTACTCGCGCCTATAGCCTGGCTGGAGAAGATGGAATTGGCTAAAAGTAAACTTGCCACAGGCGAATTCACCCTTGCTTTTTGAGGAGTGGGGAAATCGTCTGTTTCTGTCTCTCCGAATATATTTTCCCACTGGTCGCAGTGCGGTGTCTTCTTTGCAGCGGGTGCTGCTGCTGACGGTGACGCAGCACCTGTCTCCTGGCTCGAGTCACCTTTCCGTCTGCTGTCTGTCTGATCATGATAACAAGTGTATGAGGAAAACAATTCAGGCGCGCGGGGGGTCGGGTTCGGGCCGGGTTCGGGCAGACAATTCATGCTGGTGTCTCGGGCTGCATCGGGTTCGGGCTTAAAACCGGCGGGCCGGGTCGGGTCGGGTTGTAATTTTCAGGCCCGTTGAGAACTCTAATCCCTACACATCAGCGCCACCGGACAACAGGCGATCTGCGAAATACAGTGCGAGGCCCAGCTGCTGGACGAGAGGTTTACTTTCAATAAAAACGAAACTTAACTCTCCGTATCCCTCCGCATTAGCGCAACTGCGTAGGGATACGCAGGTTCTATGGTTGAGAAAATGTAGTGCCAAAAGAAAGGCCCGTCTGACGGCGATGTAAAGTGGTGTGAATTTTCCCTTTCCAGCGTACACTTGAACTGTTATAGATTTTTTAAGGTGAGCCTTTTTTTAGGTGGTTAATTTAGCTTTTTCTCTGGACCCCGTTCACTGCAGTACAAAGCTGAGCGTCTGGCTGAAGCGGCTCTCTACTTCTCCACACTGAGGCTGCGCTGATCGGTGGTTACAGTAGGGAACAGACCGACTACAGATATGTGCTTTATATGACCCCACTTCAAAAAACCCTTACTATCCCTTTAAGTGAACTTTCCCCCAGAAAACAGCCTCCCTCCCCTCAAGTGAGAGTCAGACAGCATCCAGTTTACTAATAGCGATTATTTAATTAGATAATTTAGAGCCAAAAACTTAACTTTGACACTTTGCAGGATGTTTAGTGGGTCAGGATCTCACATTATAACAGCAACCATATGAATATAAACTATCCGCGGTTTAGATTAGCAGAGGGACACCAGGGAAACACCTCGAAAACACACAGAGGTCATCATCATGATGTATAATGTCGCGCCTTTTTAGGAGCCGCAGCACCTGCATTCTGTGTGAACGTCTGAACAACTCAAGGCCTGAAAACTTAAGAGGAAAAAAAACAAACACCTGATGTCATGTCAAACTGGGCTCAGGTGTGCTCGTTTTTTTTCTACACAAACTAAAATGACAGAAAAAATCACAAGTGAAACTTTCTGTCTTGTGATTATTAAACAACTTAATAAACATGATGATGATGAAGATAAACATGATGATGATGACTTTGTGTATGTTTCAGATGAAGATGGCGACCTGGTGGCGTTTTCCTCTGATGATGAACTGATGATGGGTCTGGCCTGCATGAAGGACGACACCTTCCGCGTCTTCATCAAAGGTACAAACTCACCTAAGCCTCATCTTTATTACTATAAAACAGGGGTACTCAAATACAAATCTTAAAGGGCCACAAAGGTTTTTTTCAATGACTCAAAGGTCCATGTATTGAGGTCGGTCAGACAACATGCAATAATACTGTATAATATATTATACCATTATATATATTATATTCAAAACAAAATGTCCTTTTCATTCAAAACAACAAAAATACAAACTAAAATAAAATGTCATTTCCATTTTGACAAAAAAATAGTTGAATAAGTTTCCAAGTCTCTAAGTGAGCACTCTGTTGCTTTTTATTGTTGTGTTATAGATGTGACAAGAATCCTGCTGGCAACTTGATATGATGATTTTAGTGCATTAATTTTTGTTGTTCTTACCTCTGAATTTTGAGGAAATGCCGTTTCAAATTGGAAATTGTCATCACAGCTATAGTCTCCTGGCATATTAAGCACATAGGTCTTGTGCAGGTTGGAGGGAGAATGAATGCAATTTTTTCAGTCCATTCTTCTTCGAAATGCCGATTTTCACTGTCCACTTCTCTTTTAGCTGTGAATTTTTCGTGCAATCCAGGCTCCTACACACCGGCAAAATCTCAATATGCAACTGCTCCAAAAACGAATGTGAAAGTAAAAATTTGCGCGAGTGACCCAGTAACATGTTGTCTGTGTATCGTTGGCATGGAGACAAGTCCCTATATACACAGGTGGACCCAACCAAAACACATGGTGAAGGAATAACATTTCGGGGGCCACAAATAGGCAGCGGCGGGACTATTGAGGACCACTGCTATAAAAGGAAATAATAAACAGAGGAGGAAACATTTAGTCTCATTTAGAGACAAGTTTTTTATTTTTTTAAATACAGATTATGAGCGAGTTGGTAAAAATAGTGAGACGTGAGGAGCTCTGAACACCTGTCACCTGTAAACATTCACATTTAATGCTGCTTCAAACTGTTTGTTTAAATAAAGTTTCATGGAACTCTTTCAGAAAAGAAGGAGCACCGTCGGGACTTTCCTCTTCATGCCTTCCCTCCGTTCACCTTTGGCCACCATCCTCCTCCACCACCTGGAGCTCCTCAGGTCCTGCCCCCTCATATGGCCCCGCCTCCAGCCCTGCACCCCAACGTCACCTGTGACGGCTGTGATGGCGCCGTGGTGGGAACTCGCTTCAAGTGTTCGGTTTGTCCCAACTACGATCTGTGCTCTGCCTGCCAGGCTCGAGGGACGCACACTGAGCATGCTCTGCTGCCCATCTGGCACCCACTACAGGTGACCACGCCCACCAGTGATGTCATAGTCTGTGACACTGGTTGTTTGTAGCCCTGCTCTGTGACACGATGTTGTGGTGAACTGTTCCTTACTGTCGGCTGCAGTGGTTTCCTCGCGGGAAGTGGATGAAGAGGATGAGACACTGCATGTGGAACCAGAACCTGAACCCCGCTCAGAACCAGGACCAGGACCAGGCCGGACCCTCAAGACCCGTTGCTGATGGCACCCCCCCCTCTGGTCAGTGTCAGAAACTGTTTGTGTTGAAATTTTCTTCTCAAGTGTTTCGTGACTGTAATTGCCAATCAAAACTGATCAGTTAAAGTTCTGAAGACCTTTCCTCGTTACTGACATCATCATCAGTGACCTTTGACCTCTGTCTGCAGCCTCTCAGGCCAACGTGGACTTCCTGAAGAACATCGGTGAGGGTGTGGCGGCCATGTTGAGCCCGCTGGGTGAGTGATGTTACACCTGAGATCAGTGCAGGTTCCTGATTGGTAATTTGAAATGAGCTGATTAACAGGAAGTGATGGTATCTTTTCAAAGTAAAGGTGCGGCTGCAGGAATTTGTGTTTGCTGTTAGCCAGGTGAGCTGAACAGAAAGTGATGTCATGCCTGTGTGCAGGTATCGACGTGGACATCGATGTGGAGCATGAGGGCCACAGGACCAAGGTGACCCCTCCCTCTCAGACTGGGGGGATGGAGGAGGACATGGAGACAGGTGGAGCTAGCAGTGAGGGTGGAGCAAGCAGTGAGGGCGGAGCCAGCAAGGGGTCAAAGGTCAGTTCATCATCATCAGAGATATTTAGAGCAGCTAAAGGTGAGAGTGTTTCACTATGAACATGAATGTGACGGCAGCCAACACAACATTCAGGGTTAACCTGCTGAAATCTTATGTGATCTCAACATGGACACACAGGTGTGAGTTCACAGGTACTTCTGTGTGCTGTTGTGAACCAGTGAACCTGACCCAGTCTATGCTCTTCAGGTGTGCAAAGACTCCGATGAGGAGTGGACTCACCTGAGCCCACGAGAGGTCGACCCATCCACCGGGGAGCTGCAGTCCCTCCAGCCCGCGGACGAGAACCAGGACCAGGGTCCTCCCTCTGGACAGCAGGGTCCTCCCTCTGGACAGCAGGGTCCTCCCTCTGGACAGCAGGGTCCTCCCTCTGGACAGCAGGGTCCAACAGGTCTGAGGGAGGCAGCTCTATACCCTCATCTGCCCCAAGGTAAAACCAGCTCCTAACCCTCTGATCGATTGATTTTGGTGTGTGATTTCACTGCTGACCTCTGACCCCCCCACACACAGAGGCAGACCCTCGCCTGGTGGAGTCGTTGTCTCTCATGCTCTCGATGGGTTTTACCGATGAAGGTGGCTGGTTGACTCGTCTCCTTCAGGCCAAAGACTTCGACATTGGTGCTGCACTGGACGCCATCCAATACGCCAAACAGCCCCGCCCACACCAGCCCTGATGTCATTATGATGTCACTGCTAATGTCATCATATCTACAAAACCTTGAAAACTTAACCTTCATTTATCCTGCAGTCAGATGTCCCTATTGTTTCCTCTAATCTAACTCTATAATCTGATCACTGTTATAATCAATATTTTGTCTCATTAATCAATACTTTACTTGTTGATTACTGTCTTTATTATTGTTTCTGTTACTCAAACAATAAAGAACATGAACCTGTCAAACTTATTTTGGTGTAAAAACACACAAAGAAGACAATAAAACTACAATACAACAGTTGGTTCTATATGTTCACTGTTGTGTACATTCATCAATATGTTCATGTTTACAGTTTGGTTACTTTGTTTCCTTCCCTCTGATGCACAGTGAATGGATCCATATATCAATATATATATCAATATCAATATCAATATGTGTGTATATATATATATATATATATATATATATATATATATATATATATACACACATTTATATTTTGACTGATCAACTGATTAGTCAGTTTACTTCCTCTCAGCTGCCAGGTAGTCGTCGTCAAAGATGAACTCATCTCCACTCTGAAACATGGAGGAAACATGAAGCAGGTGGTGGGGCCTAGACAGAGAGGCAGCTCCATCCACTGGCTGACCCCATCCGTTTATGGGAGGTCCCTCCCCCACCCCATTCTTCTGACAATCATGATTGAAGAATGGAGCCCATCTGCTTACCAAACCAGTACTCAAACTTGGAGTAATACTTCTCTTTATGAAACTGTTCCGGTTCAGACTGGGATGACTGGTACGTTTCAGACTGGGAGGACTGGTACGTTTCAGACTGGGAGGACTGGTCCGGTTCAGACTGGGACGACTGGTACGGTTCAGATTGGGATGACTGATCCGGTTCAGACTAGGAGGACTGGTACGTCTCAGACTGGGAGGACTTGTACATTTCAGACTGGGAGGACTGGTCCGGTTCAGACTGGGAGGACTGGTCCGGTTCAGACTGGGATGACTGGTCCGGTTCAGACTAGGAGGACTGGTTGTGTCCGAGGGTCTTACGGGTATCATCAGACTGAAACAGTTTAACTGCAGACAGAAGAAGTCAGGAGGTTAAAATGAATGTTCACTGTGACATCATCATCAACACACCTCTACCTGAATGTACTGTGACATCATCACAATGAACATACCTGTACCTGAATGTACTGTTGACCACAGGATGAAAACCATGGACACTGACTTTAAAGCTCAGCTGCGATGACAGCTCGCTCTCAAACAGTCATTATTGTGATAAAATCAAATTGATTAATTAACAATAATTGTATTGATTCGCTGATGAAAATGTTTGTCTGGTTAAAATCTGCAGGGCGACCTGTTGAGTCATCTGAGCACCAAGACTCCAAAATTGTCACTGAGGTGTCAGCTTTAGTGTTGTTGGTGATGTCAGCATGTTACCTGTTCAGGTGTCCGTCTGTCCTGTTGTCGTACATCTGTCCACATGTCTCTTCTCTTCCTCTTCCTTTAAATCAAACCTCTGACATTTAAGATGAACTGTAAAGACTCAGTGACATGTTTGTGTTTTAATCTCTTTCTTCTCTTCTTGGAAAACAAGCATTTTTCATGATTCATTGTTTACAGACAGGTAATATACTGAACACTGTAAAGTTGATATGTCCGTCACCTGTCCGTCTCTACAGGTGTGTTCAAAATTCAAAGGTTTATTTATCACATGCAATTGTACAAGTACAGCAGCAGTGAAATGAAATTGCAACCACTCCGTAGACTGTGCATAAAAATAGAAAAAAAAAACGTCAGGTTTTCACCTACCTGACTGACAGCTAAGTGTATAAACACTTTCTACACTTTTTACCTGTCAATCGGGTTGTTGCCATGGAGCTGCTGTCTGTCCATCAAAACATTCTCCTCCTCTTCCTCCTTCAGCTCCACCCCCTCAGGTGTGTCCAGGTATTTGCTCCAGCTGCTCACCTCAGTTTGTGTCACCTGAGACAGTCAAAGGGAAACAGAGCTTCAAGTATGAATAAGTGGTAAGACAACTAGAAGAACAACACCTGAGTGTGAGCATGCTCACCTGTTCCTCGGGTTCATCCTCACTGTCTGCCTCCACCTGTGCCCTGTGAACAAACATCAGAGGGGTTAAGAGGTGAGAACAGCTGGATTAAAAGGTGTGCAGCTCCACATTATGTAATAACGTCCCATTATGTAATAATGTAATACATTTTCAATTCATTATGTAATAACGCCGCATTTTGTAATAATCTGCCACATTTTGTAACAAAATTCTTGAACCCAATATGTAATAAACTTTGCCACATTTTGTATTAAATTCTTACATATTGCATAAGTAATCACAAAATGCAGGTGTTGCACTTTTTAGGTGGGTTGCTGGGGCTGTGTATATATGCGCTGAATGTAACCATCAGAATATAACTTTTTATTCATCTGATTAACAGGTTTTAAACAGGTTTTGTAGCGCAAATTGTGAGCCAGAGACAGATTGAGAAGCTGTGTTCATGAAATAACCAAAGCCAGAACACAACAGGTAGAGTGTCAGAGTGAAAAGATTCATGTTATAACGTGATCAGTTGGGCTCCATGGGTCCGACGTCACGCTGCAGCCTCCAATCACACTCTGGGATCGGAAAAACTTCCACTGTCAGCATGAAATGTCAATGCCAGTATAAATATGTCAATGAAACTGAGACTATCGAGGTGGATTCATGGATTCTCTTCCGGCCCCTCCACCCAAGACCAACTTATCACTTTATAACATGAAACATACACGTTATAAAGTGAAATTTTTATTTTTTGTTTTCTGGTATGGCCGTATATAAGTCTACTACAGAAAACAATTTTAAATGTATTGAGCGAGTTACTTTTTCTTTTCTAGAATTTTAAGAAAAAGTTGTCAGCTCTTGTCTGTAGACTATTTTTCACTCATATATATTGTGAGAGGTTGTTTTACGTATCCTATAACTACAGATAAAGGGCAAAGTTTGTTACATTTTTTCTGCTTTCTATCACGTATAGTATTTGCATAACAAAATCCAGATTGCATTGTGTATGTCTTCCAACATTTCAGTGCACCGATAATGTGTGTGCCAGTAACACTCATTTAGTGCAGTTTTTGTCTCTATGAGCTTTCAAACACATTCTCTATGAATTCAGTTATATTTGATGTCTGTCTGTCTGTCTGTCTGTCTGTCTGTGCCTCAAATATCTCTGCGGATCAGGATCAGAATGACCTGAGAGTTTCAACATGGCTGCCGTTTGGTTCAGTGGTGTGCGACTTCGCATTTGTTTGGACTGCAATGATACCGTGAATAAATTATTTCATAAATGCTTTACACATTCTGGAGCATAGTCCACCGGAGCTATCACAGTGACATGCGCATTAGAGCCAATCACTGCAGAGCTCAAGCCACGACACAACTTAAGAAACAAGCGGATGTATACCTGCAGCAGCGCGAGCTGGACCGGGAGTTAGCCGGCGGTTCGGTCCCGTTCTGTTCTGTGCATCTAAACTGACTGTTGTGGATTAATGTGACTAAACAAGACCGGACCGGTCTGTTGGAGTCTGAGGAGATGCGGAGACGTGCGGACAACAAGTGGAATCGTAATCTGTGGATGTTCGTGTGTAGCTAGCTGCTAGCCGCTAGCCCCTAGCTAACCTACATGGCCCAACTCCCGAGCTGACAGACCGGACGCACCGACCTGTCCAAAACTGGACTTGGGGTAAATAATGTCCGCCACGCTTTTTTGCGAACATTGCCGTCACGTTTGCTTTGTGTCTGGTGCAGAAGAAACGGTAAAAACGGCTTTTGTCACGAAAGTGTTCAAGCAGCAAGTTTGGTTGTAGAGGAACAGGAAGTTGTGGGAGGGACTTCGGCGGATGAGTGACAGGCAACGATGGTCGGTGTACAGACAGCGATATCGAGAATGGAGAGATTTGTGACATTTAGCGGGTTTGGAGAGTATAGTGAGTGTGTTATGTAGTGTTTGGTTAAGTGTGTAGTGGAGTCGGTTTTTTGTTTAATGAGTCAAAACAATGAGAGGTCTAGAGTCTAATGTGGAGCGGGCAGTGCAGCTCTTCATTCAGCTGGAAGGAGCTCAGGCAGACCTGAGCATTGCCTGCATTTAAATGTAAATAGTTACACAGAACTTTGTAAATTTTTATAATGTATGCACTTATTCAGCAAACAACAATTTATATTTGCATTATAAGTAATAAAAAATGGTTTGTTAAACATATTTGTGGTTTTCACAGTAAAAAAATCTAACTTTTTCTACTCGGATTTTATGTTTTTTTGTGATTTTAGGTCCATTGTGTTAGTACAATATGTCAAAATGAAAAAATAACTGTACAGTCACACATGTGGGGTTGTGCTGAAAATAATCACACCAAGTTAATACTTTTAAGGTGAAATATAATGGCAAAATCAAAAATAGTCACAAACGGCCAATTATTCCCTGGAATATCGGATTTCACAACAAACCTAAATATCCCTGGCTTTCCACCTTCAAACACAGCCTCATTTGGCCATCCATGAAAATGCTTCTTAACCTCCCACTTTTCTATAGGAACATATTGCACTAGTTTTCTTGATAAAAAAAAGTGCAACACCTGCATTTTGTAATTACTGTTGCAATATGTAAGAACTTATTACAAAATGCGGCAAAGTTTATTACATATTGCGTTCAAGAATCTTATTACAAAATATGGCAGGTTATTCCAAAATGCGGCGTTATTACATAAAGAATTGAAAATTATTACATTATCACATAATGCAGCGTTATTACATAATGTGGTGCTACAAGGTCAGAACAGCTGGATAAACAGGTGAGAACCGCTGGATTAAGAGGTGAGAACAGCTGGATAGAGAGGTGAGAACAGATGAGATTAAGAAGTGAGAACAGCTGGATTAAGAAGTGAGAACAGATGGATTAAGAGGTGAGAACAGATGAATTAAGAAGTGAGAACAGATGGATTAAGAGGTGGGAACAGCTGGATAGAGAGGTGAGAACAGCTGGATAGAGAGCTGAGAACAGCTGGATAAAGAGGTTATCCCACTGTACTGTAGGACAGGTTGTTAACATAGCGACCAGGTGTGGTGCTCCTGCTTCTCAATCATGGTTCCTCTCATGGCGTTGAGTTTCTGTACATGGCGTCTGCAGTCAGCCCCAGAGCCCCGCCCAAACTCCTGTCAACCAATCACACACACAGTCGCATTAAAGGGCCTCTAAACCCACGTGTTCAAGCTGAACAGAGTCATATGTTGTGTGAAGAATTAATTTAATAAAAGTATTGATTATAAGTGAAAAGGTGTCTGTAATAAAATGTTTGATTCCAGTGAATAATTGACAAGCTGTCTTTATCATACAATGATGGGCATTCAATAATGGACAGAAAACTTACGATGTCAAAGTGAACATGACCTTTGACCTATTGGACTAAAAATGTCATCAATTTATTATTGGGGGATGCAATGATACCAAAAATTCATAGTATGATCATACGATCATCATAATATCTTAGAGAAGAGAAGGAAAAAAATAACTTGAATAATGAAACAAATTATCCATCCATCCATCCATTTTCGTCCGCTTATCCGGGGCCGGGTCGCGGGGGCAGCTGCCTGAGCAGGGACACCCAGACTTCCCTCTCCCCGGACACTTCCTCCAGCTCTTCCAGGAGGATCCCAA
>CAEMYA010000123.1:458713-471333 GCA_903131615.1 Diplodus sargus
CACACATATATATACATATATATATATGTGTGTGTGTGTGTGTGTGTATATATATGTATGTACTTACTTATAATACTTTGTGTATACTTTTATTTTTTTAGCTCCGTCTGCTTTGGTTGAACAGCGGGACAACCAGGGCACACTAGGGTTGTGACATGGAGGACAGCCAAGAACAAGCACTCTGCAGTAGGTCCCACCGAGGTCCCTCAAAGACTCAAATACTTCATTCATTGTCAGAAATGACAAAGAAAAGCTGCACGTCCTCACAATTAAGAGGCTGATCCACACCATGTTTAATGTTTCTGCTTTATAAATGAAATGAAATGAAACGGTTCAGTGACTATCAAGACTGTGATTAATTTTCTCTGGACAGACTAATTAATTAATTATTCATTTCTGCTCTTATTGTTAATGAAAACAGCAGAAACTTTAGGTCGTGAAACTTAACAGAGCTCAAGTTAATTTCTGACCTGAAGCAGTGACTGTTTCTCTCCACACAGTTTACAGCTCCACCTGTTCACCTTCTTCACCTGAAAGACACAACACAGGGCAAACACACTGACAGGCTGCAGTTAAATAATATTAAAAATAATAACAAACAATTAATATTAAAATAAAAAGAGATCGCAGGGGGTGCGCGCAATTTTGTCGGCTCTGAGATTGTGAGGTTACCAAAATTATATTTGTGCACAATACATTTATAAAATCCCAATAACGCATCCAACTGGATAATCAAAAATCTGTATAATCCAAATTGAAACACATTTTTAGTATACATTTGACTATTCTGGTCAAAAATTAAACTGTGTGCATGTGAAGTTGTGTGTGTGTGTGTGTGTGTGTGTTTTCGTGTGATACACCTGTTGACACAAAAAGGAAGAAATGTATCTATATACATTGTAAAACAAGGAGAATAAGAGCAAAAACCTACAACTGTTGTTTATGTTTGCAAAAGTTTGTAATTAATCACTTTATTCTTTTAGTGTATGTGGGTTGGGGTTGGGGCTGGGGCTGGGGCTTGTCTTGGACACAGGCAAGGGGGGCTTCAAGGAAAGAAGGTTGGTAACCACTGGTCTAACACACCGTGACACCAAGTAAGACCCCTCTTGAGAGATCAAGTTTTCCGACCACTAGCTTATGTAGTTTTAGCAACCTCAGAAAAGACCGCACGATAACAATAGACTGCAGTCTATGCCTCCAACCAAGAAATCGCTATCAAAAAGCCACTCATAGCCACAAATAATGCTCAGAACAGTACCAAACTTCCGCAACAGTACAAATAGGGTCCCAGCACATAGTTCGATGCATCAAACATCAGCTAGCTTTGCCAGATTTCTACTGAAAAGAGAACACAGCTCACCATTCTCCTGCAGCAGCTTGCATGTTGTGGGGAAGCCCTGCGAGTCGATAACCGAGTGCAGTAGAGTTCCGCAGCTCAAGGATGAAAATGTATGATTATGACTCCATGGAAATGGAGTCATAATCATAATCAAGCCCACTTTTTCAGTCAGTTGTATACCTCCAAATCTAAGCCCACTGACTAGAGTTCTCAACAGTGATTTCCCCACTCCTCGAAAAGCAAGGGTGAATTCGCCTGTGGCAAGTTTACTTTTAGCCAAGTCCATCTTCTCCAGCCAGGCTATAGGCGTGAGTATACTTCATGCAGCGGCGTCAGTTCTGCGTCGGCCCCTCCCCATGAATGCAGGCAGCCAGACTTACTCTTCACCACACGTGAACAGCAATGATTCACAACAAACGATATATAATTTACAACCTGCAAGAAATGTGTTTTATGAAATGTGTTTTATAAAAAAGGAAGCCCGAGGCCTGGCCCAACCCGGCGCATTTGCGCATTTTTTTGGTCCGAACCCGGCCCGAACCTGGGGGTCCGGTTGGGTTTTTCGGACCGGCCCGACCCGTTGAGAGGCCATTCGCTCCTTTCCCAATGCTAAAGCTTGTGGCCCTGATGGCTTTGGACTAGAATTCTATAAAAAACATATAGATGTAATTGCCCCTCTTCTTCTTCAGATGATAAATTGCTCTGTGAAAGATGGAATCTTCAGACTCTGCTGTTATTTCATTAGACGCTAAGCAAGCTTTTGATCAAATTGAATGGAGATGTTCATGACCCTCAAAAAGTTTGGTTTTGGCGATAAATTCATGACTCTTTTAAAAATGCTGTATGCTTGCCCCAAGTCTATGGTCTTGACTAACCATGGAAGATCTCCTCCTTTCTTATTGCATTGCGGAACCAGACAGGGATGCAGCCTCTCCCCTTTTCTCACTTTGGAACCCCTGGCTATTTCCATTAGATCTTGTCCTCAGATTGCTGGCATCGGGGGTGGCGCAACTGATAGCCCCATAGGTTTGTACGCAGATGATGTGATCCTGACTTTGTCAGACGTTACGGTGTCTCTCAGTCCACTTTTAAGTCTTATAAAGAATTTTGGACAGCTCTCTGGTTTTACCATTAATTGGGAAAAAGTTGTTTATGCCTCTGTCTGATGGACTCGACTCAACAGTTTACCATTTAAACAGTGAAACTTTCGCCAAAAAGCAACCGAGGCTTTATTTGCGATTGAATATGAGTCAAACCTTCGTGTAAAAGCATAATTACGACGAAACACACATTTTTAAGATTTACCGTAGTTGAGTTTTCGGGCACGTTAATTTTGAACGGGAGTGCTAGGGGCAGAGGTACGATGGCATCAAAATCGCTATTTTTGGAACACTAAGAAGGCTCGACACAACATGAAACTTGGCTCATAGCATCACCAGGGTCTCTACTCATGAACACGAGCATTGAGAACATTGTTTGTGTACACAAAGTTTATGAAAAAGAAGGTTTTTGAACTACTCACATTAGCTGCTGCATCTCCGGCGCACCGCCGTCATGGCAGGCAAAAAGTGTCAATCCCCGATAGCGACCTGACCTCAGGTCGCACTCGGGGATTGACACTTTTTGCCTGCCCGATGCAACGAGCAAAGTTACATGTTGTGTCAAGCCTCCTTAGTGTTCTAAAAATAGCGATTTTGATGCTATCTTAGCTCTGCCCCCAGCACTCTCGTTCAAAATTAACGTGCCCGAAAACCCATCTACGGTAAATCTTAAAGTGCATCTTCGTCGTAATTATTCTTTTACACAAAGGTTTGACTCATATTCAATCGCAAATAAAGCCTTGGTTGCTTTTTGGCGAGAGTTTCACTTTAAAGTTTCCACTGAGTACTTTGTGTATCTTGGGATCAATATCACCAGGAATCCAAAGCTCCTTTTTAAGATGAATTACTCTGACCTGACTGGTAAACTCAAAATCATGATAGATAAGTGGAAACTCCTTCCTCTCTCGTTAATTGGGCGTGTCAATATTGTCAAGATGATAGTTCTTCCCAAATGTATGTATCTCTTTCAAAACATACCCATATATCTTACAGCCTCTTTCTTTAAGATCATAGATTCCACCATTATTCCATTGATCTGGGCTGACAAACCTTCTTGTATCTCCAAGGCACACCTACAGAAATCCACAGCCGTCTTCCGTCATTACTATATGGCCTGTAATGCCGGAGCATTGGTTTTTTGGAGTCACTCTGCAGCTGCAGCAGAGCAGACAGGCTCCATCCATCCCAGTTGGCCTGTAATTGAGACTCATGTAGCTTCAGTGCGCGCAGGTGCCTCCTTAGCAGCCATTCTATTCTCCAAATTAAATATACCTTTTAGATGTTTTAAGGATAATTTTGTTATGTGTAACATATTTACAGGGTTCGCACACATTTTTCAAGGTCAAATTCAAGCACTTTTCAAGCACTTTTAATGGTCATTTTCAAAATTTTCCAGTACCTTATTACTAGGGTAAAATATCTACAGGAATATATATACACTCATGATTATTATTTTTTCACTTTCTATCACAACTATGTACATTGTGTTATGCTGTACACATCTAAAATGATGTTTTGTGATAGCAAAAACTTTAGAAATTAAAGGAGAACACAAAGTTCTATGCAAAAAATAGGGAGGCCGACATCCAGTTTGGTGAGCATATGGCGTAGTCTCCGTCCTCCGTAACTCAACCTTGCAAAAATCCGTATTGTGAGGCAGGCGTAAACATGTGACGTGACGTGAAGCTCGAAGTTGGGCTGTGAACAGTGACAACGAATTTCCCTTTAAAATAAGAGCTTTACATTGCACCCTATTTGAGTTTAGAACTGGGTTCTTAGCGGGGGGCTTTTAATTTGAAAGTAGCGACCGTTCCTACTAGCTTGCGCTACAACAACAAGCTAACACAACCAAACAGCTACAGAGAGTTGGACATTAAGATGAGCAACTGGACAGCCGCTGAGATCCAGGAGATGCTAGCGTCTCCTGGATATCAGCGGCTGTCCAGTTGCTCATCTTAATGTCCGGGGATGAAGTGATGGACTGACTGCTGTGATCAGCTGTTTCCTGGTTTTAAAACTCCTCGGTTGTGGGTCGCACAACAGTGCAGGTCATTGACACCTCCGCCCATCTCACCCACGGCCGGCACATTTCCGGTGGATCAAAACAGACCCCCAATATGCCGGCCTCTGTCTAAAACCACGGACCGAGCCGCCAAAGGGATGAGCAAATTGGCGGCTTGGTGCTCTGTGTAAAAACGGCTATAGTCACTGCTCCAAACTTTTAAAGAGCGGTGACACGCACGCTACGTTGCTTGTGAGGGAAACTATTTTCTACAGCGGTGACGTTGGGGGAGCTACTTCAGTGCGACACACAACAAATCACCGGTTTAGCACTAACGTTTGCTACCGTCATAATTCATCACTTTACAGCTACTACAATGTTTTGCTATATCATGCATAATTTATTGCAAGAGCACGACCATCGGGACAAACATTTACCTGCATGTATCCCTCCAAAATTAAGTCGCCAGGGGAATATTTTACTCGCATTTGGCGAGTGGCGACCGCTAGTTTACAGTCCTGACTCCCATACATTGATTCTTGGTGGGGATTTGAATTGTGTCATTGACCCGGTTCTTGATAGATCGAGCCCACAAAATATTCCCCCCTTAAAGATGTCACAAACCTTGTCCACCCTTATGGATCAGTTTGGCTATCGATCCCTGGAGATTTACATACCCATCTTCCCGCCAATATTCCTTTTTTTCGCATGCCCATCGCTCTTTTTCTCATATTGATTACTTCCTAGTGGATAAAAATCTCATCTCCTCACTTATTTCTGTACAATATTTACCCATGACAGTTTCAGATCACTCAGACCTAAAGCCCAAACATTTCAGGTTTTGGCGTCTCCACCCTCTTTTACTTAGAAAAGAAAAATTCTGTAATTATATTTCTGACTCCATCACAGTCTTCTGCAACACCAACAAAAATAATGAGACCTCCCCATCATTGCTATGGGATACCCTGAAGGCATTTCTCAGAGGCAAGATAATTTCATATGCATCTTTTGTTAATAAACAACACAGAATGCGCATAGAAGAATTAGAAAAGCTAATTGCAGACCTGGACAGATTGCTAGCAGTAACAAATACTCCGGACTTGTATAAAGAGAGACTTGGACTTAAGACGGAACTTGACTTACTCCTCACAACAGAAGCTGAACGACTGCTTCTCCGATCCTATGGATCGTTATATGAACATGGTGAAAAGGCTGGGCGCGTTCTCGCTCACCAGCTTAAAGTCAGACAAGCATCCAACCAAATTATCCAGATTAGAGATGATTCAGGCATGGTAGTGGCCGACCCAATTAAAATTAATACCTCATTCAATTTATTTTATCGGCAGTTGTATAAATCTGAATCCCCCAGCGATGAAACCCAAATGGACGATTTCTTTCAAAAACTAGATTTACCAAGAGTCTCACCCAACGACAATCAGATGCTGGAGGCCCCTTTAACGCTCGTTGAGATAAAAGAAGCAATAAGCTCAGTGAGTAGTGGCAAACCACCGGGTCCTGACGCATACCCCGTAGAGTTTTATAAGCGATTCTCTGACCAGTTAGCCCCCTTACTTCTGGAGATGTTTAACTATTCATACAGTCATGGCTCTCTACCAGCCACCTTAATGCAAGCCTCCATTTCCCTTATCCATAAGAAAGACAAGGACCCTCTAAACTGCGCATCATACAGACCAATTTCCCTCCTACCTGTAGATGTGAAAATACTTGCGAAAATTTTAGCTCGTCGTATGGGGCCAATTATGCCTTTAATTATCTCAGAGGACCAAACTGGGTTCATTGGTGGGAGGCACTCCTTTTCTAATATCAGAAGGCTTCTCGGCGTCATTCATACTCCATCCTCCCGTACAGATCGAAGAGGTGGTTGTGTCACTTGACGCCGAGAAGGCCTTCGACAGGGTGGAGTGGCCCTACCTCTTCTCCTCCTTGCAGCGATTTGGGTTTACCAATTGCTTTATTTCCTGGATCAAATTATTGTACTCCTCTCCTCAGGCGTCAGTTTGCACAAATACACAGCGCTCCCATCCTGTCCCCCTCTTCTGTGGCACACGTCAAGGGTGCCCCCTCTCTCCTCTGCTGTTTGCACTTGCTATTGAGCCGTTGTCTATAGCTTTGAAATCAGAAAGAGGATTCAAAGGAATAAGGAGACATGGAGAGGAGCATCAGGTCTCGTTATATGCTGATGACCTACTCATGTATATAAGCGATCCCCTGTCAAGCCTCCCACCTATTCTCTCAACCCTGGATTCTTTCAGCGTATTCTCCGGGTATAAATTAAACTGTAGTTGGCATAAAATACCTAGGAATAATGGTCACACGATCTATGCGCACACTGAAAGAACAGAACTTCTCGGTACTGATGGCAGCAGTCAAACAAGATCTTCAAAAATGGAACTGTTTACCACTGTCTCTTGTGGGTAGAGTGCAAACAGTAAAAATTAATATCTTACCAAGGTACCTTTACCTCTTTCAATGCCTACCAATCTACCTCCCTCAATCATTTTTCAAGCTTATCAACGGCATCATATCCTTCGTTTATTTGGGCAGGTAAACAGGCCAGAGCAAATAAATCCTTGCTCCAGAGGAACAGATCATTGGGTGGACTGGGTCTGCCTGACCTTCTGGGGTACTATTGGGCGGCTAACGCACAAAAGATTTTACTCTAGTTCACCTCTCCCCAACATACCTGGTGCCAGTTGGAGGCGAATTCATGTACCACGTCTCTCCAGGCGCTAGTCTGTAGCACCCTCCCTCTTTCCCTTGCAGATTTCACATCCAACCCCATTGTAGCTAATACATCAAAAATTTGGACCCAAATCAGGAAGTGGTTTGGATGGTTCTCCCCTCCACAAACTACACCCCTTTGTAATAATCACTTATTTGTGCCAGCTAGGATCGACTCGCGCTTTGAAGCTCTGGGAAAGGAGGGCCTGAGATGCCTGGGTGATCTGTACATAGATGGTCTGTTCGCCAGCTTCAACCAATTACGCTCAGCCTTTGGACTAGGCAACAAAGACTTTTTTTGCTTCTTCCAACTTCGCGACTTTGCACGAACCCACTCTCCTCAGTTTCCCCAAGCCCCACCCCTCAGCGGTATAGACTTAGTACTCCAGGCTAAATCTTTGCCCAAGGGCCATGTCTCATTTCTTTATGACCTCTTATCACCAACAAATGATTCAGCTGTAAATAAGAGCAGGGCCGACTGGAAAGCCGAACTCCAGATAAGCATTTCAGATGCTCTGTGGAAAAAAGCGATGGAAGCTGTCTATTCTTCCTCTAGCTGTGCCAGACTTTCTCTTATCCAATTTGAAGTACTCTTTAGACTACACTATAGCAGAGACAAAGGGCCAGTCCCAATACACCCCCTCACCCTACTTTTTAGCCCTATTCCTAAATTTTGCGCGTTCCCGTGAGGGTAGTGGTGTCCCAATTACTCTTTGCATATAGGGGAAGTGGACATAACGAGGGGTAGGAGGTATGAATCTAGCACTTCAGCGCGAGGGATTTCAGATGCTGACTCGCCCAGGGAGGGCCAGAGAAAATTTCCCAGAATGCTTTACGTCATCATTTGCAAACTGAACCAAAACAACAATGGCGACCCCCGGAGAGCGAGAGGACTCGGAGAAGAAAGAAGAAGAGAAGAAAAATCACAAATGTACGTATAATTTCGCATAGATTTTTTTTAAAAAAAGAGTTGTAATAACAGTGTCTGTATGTTTGAACAGTTTAACGTAAGATAATGCAATATGTGAACACAACAATTGCTGTTTATGATGGCAGTCAGCTAGGTAACATTGCCATGTCCTGTTAACGTTACTCCTTAGCTCTCATATTTCCCGCAAATGTGTCAGATATTTCACATTAGTGTGATAATAAGCAGCAAGTAAGGTTATCCGCGCTACTTCGTACCGACCGTTAAGAACCGCTACGAACGTTAGCGAGCTAGCTAGCTAACGTTCGTACCGACCGTTACGAACGTTTGCGAGCTAACGTTAGCTAGCAGAATCCCCCCCCGCTGGCTGCTTCCAAAAGTACCAGTCGTTAACGTTTACGCAGCGCTATGGTAGCAAGCAAAGGGCGTTTATGCCTTCAAGTAATCACACATTTCTTTCCAGGGACTCCGGATCAAGTCCGATACCTGATTAGGTTTCGGACTAACAACGAGGACAACTTCACGAAAAAGAAGTATGCTGCTAAGACACTGTGGGGGTGAGTGATCTAACGTTAGCTATCTACTTGCCAAATATCTGTGATGGGGTCCTTAACCATAGTTAACATAACTACTATTCATCACTGTTATCCGTTACAGGAAACTCATCAAAGAACTGGACCTGGAGGGCAAGGTGACCACAGCACAGGTTTCCAAAAAATGGGAAAACCTTAAAAAAAAAATATAAGGTAAGCAATGGTAATATTATCTTTAGCAAAAAGCTTTCCATGTAAAAGTATTTATCCTCTGTGTGTGTCTGTGTCTTATTTATGCAGGACCTCAAAACTCCAAAGACAGGGTCAGGGACTGACAGTGGGGAAATCACTGCAGCCACATGGATGTTTTACGAAGACATGCATGCAGTTTTGGGGGCCAGACCTTCAGTTCAGCCGCCAGTTTTGGGGGCATCGTATGAAGATCCCATGCAAATCCTCATGGTAAGTTTCGCAGGAAAGCACGATCTCATTCCCCAGTCCTTCTCCCTATCGTTAGCTTGTGCTATGACCGGTGCTGATAACCCAGTCTGGTCTACAAAGGTGTTCAGGTGTTCAACACCTTTGTAGGCCAGACTGGGTAATCGGCTGGTAACCACCAGTCATTAATCCTTGAACACTGACCGGTGGCTAGGCAGCAGCTGGGAACTTTGACAGTGACGGACAGAAGCCCTAGGTGTTACTCAGCCCCCAGTCAGTGGACCTAGAGGTCCTGGGCTAGAGATGTGATAAGACACTCCTGTACCTGAAGATCTGTACCTGAAGTGTCATTTTATTTTCAGAGCATAATCAACCCTCCGTTGTCACCAGTGTCCTCTCCCGGAACTCAGGAAGAACGCACAGAGGTAATTTATATTTATACAGTGATACATTTAGATGATCCTGGTATGATGATGGTGATGTGGGTGTGTATGATAGACTAGTAATCAACATGTGTATCCATCTTGTCTGTCTGTCTGTCTATCTATCTCAGAACACTTTAGAAGAGGCCAGCACATCAACAGCCCCAAGCCCTGCCACTTCAAATGCCTCAAACACTGCAGCATCAGCTGCAAGTGCCTCTGACCCACCACCAAGTGGAGCTTCTTCAAAGCGGGCATCAGGTCCAGTTTCATCTCCATCTCCTAAAAAGAAGAGAAGAAACCCTGTGCTGGACTACCTGAAGGAAGAGTCTGTAAAGGAACAGCAACGGCATGAGGAAAGTGAGGCAAAAATAGACAGGTTCTTAAGCTTATTTGAGAAACTTGTCAACAAAATTCCTGATAAGCAGTAGTAGTACACTATTTTTTGTTTAATATGCAGGCTGTTTTTTGTGTTTTTAAACATTGTTTGTTCCAAGTTATTTCTACTCATATGTGCAAGTACATCTTTTTGATAATTTATTTCTTTGTGCACCTATCTGTAAGTTCTTTGTTATATTTGTATATTTATAGTATCGTGTCTCAGGGAATAAAATTCTATATAATTATTGTGCAATACTGTGGGCTGCACAATAAAAAACAAAAACCACTATGTGGACTTTGTAATTTGATTGAAAAAAGCACTTTATTTATTAAATTTATTTTGTATATATATACATATATATATATATATATACACACACACACACACACACACATATACACACTTTACTGTTCTTGTTTTGTGTGCAATGTTTACATATTTATTTTTTAAAGAATGCACACAAATTGTGTTTTGAGCCATATTGTTGTATATAAAATAATTGTTGTATAAAATAAAAAGCCTTTTTTTTACTGCAGATTTTCTAACTGTCCTCATTTTACTACTGATCTCATTGTACAGTTTATAATTGTGACATTACCTTACTTTGAGAAACTCCAGGAGAAAAAAACAGTTGTGTTACAAGTTTTATTAAAGACATTTTAAAAAGTATTTCAAAGACAGTAAAACCACACAAGTACAAAACTATTTACAGATATGTGTCATCTGTTCATGCCTAATGGGCTTCCTGGACGAGCAGGGCAGCAAGTCTGTCTCTTGTGGCACTGCCAGACCTCTCATCTTGGGCAAGGCCCTCGCGTGGAGCGTGTGGGTCAAGGATGTCCTGAGCAACATCTGCGTCTGGCTCCAGCATGTCGCCATTGTCCAGGCAAACATTGTGCAGAAAAGCACATGTTGCGATCACGAGTGGCGCAAAGATTGGCCTAACCTCCAAGGCCTTGAACAGTGTAGACCAAATGATCTTTCAACAATTGAGCGTGCTCTGGACTGACGAAAGTTGAAACGTCCTTGCACTGCACCGATGACAGGCTCCTTGTATGGTGTTACGAGACCGATTGGACTGTCCAAACACGGATAGCCACCATCACCAAGCAGGAAGTATCCTGGGGGAGGATACTGTCCAGCCAGGTAAAATGGACTGTTCAAGATGCGAGTGTCATGGACTGACCCTGGGTAGCCCACAAAAATGTCCAGGAACCGTCCTTCAGAGTCACAAATGGCCTGCATGTTGATCGAGTAGAAGCCCTTGTAGTTCAGGAAGTCCAGTCGGTGAAGTTGGGGTGGTTTTATCCGTACGTGGCAGCCATCGATCGCACCCACAGCGTTGTTGAAGACAGGGTGTCCTGCAAGCAAGCCAAAGCCTTGTCCAACTGCATCCAGATCTTCTGCACTTGGGAAGTGGATCACTTTCTTCAGGTTGTTCCCTATGTGTCGTGCCACTTTGTTGACAATCCGATGGACAGTAGATCTGGGCACACTGAAGACAGAAGAGACAACCCGGTAGGAAAGTCCATGAGCAAGCCAATACACGTAGATCAGGACCTCCAGTTGACTGCCCCATCCATGATCTTCCACCTCCCTCTGGAGAAGCCTCTGCAGACCCTGCATTGCTCTCCTACTCAGGCGGAAATCTTGCCTCAGTTCAGCCTCCACGTTGAACCACAAACGCAAGACTGGGACATTGTAGTTCAGCCTGCAGTAGGCCACAGGACGGCCACTCTGGAAAACAAAAGTTGATGGGTTTTATTTATGGGGCCAGAACAGTGGCATTAAAATTTGGCATTCAAAAAAAAAAATTGGCTTTGAAAACAAAACCAGTACTGAAATAGAAAACATTGGCATTGAAACATTTGTATTGAAAAAAGTTATATTGGCATTGAAACAAGTTTTGGCACTGAAAAAAACAACTAATTAAAATAATTAAACTCTGAAAATCTTATAGTTTTACTTTTTTGGGTATTTTTTTGTATTTTTCAATGACAATCTTCAGATTTTTTCTTCATGTCACTTTTTTTTCAATGACAGATTTTTTTTACAATGTCACTGATTTTCAGTTTCAACTTTCTGTCACTGTTTTGGCGTCGAGGGGGCGGAGCCTGAGGGGAGGGGCAAGTAGAGCGTGGTTTGCATATCATTAGAGAAGGTAATGGCAGCATCCTGCGGGAAGGCGGAGCTGGACTGTCGAGCCACTGTAGCATGGAGGACCAGTGTGCCGGCCGCCTCTGGGCAACACAGAGTCCAACTACCTCACAGACTTTTCTTCAAGCTCTCTCCTGATGTGTCCAAGTCTCTGTATATCTGTGTCTGTCGCAGAGCTCCCGAGCTCCGGTCCCTTTATGCCTGTAGAGGGTGGTAGCTAGCACGGAGCTAACGAGCTTCGGGGCGCGGAGCACGGAGCATTAACACCAGTTAGCACAACAGTACAACAGCAGGCTTTCCTTGCTTGTTGTGTTGTTCCGAGCCGGGGCTGCAGCGCCGACAGCAGCACTCCGGTCTGCTCCCCGAGCTCTGTACCACCATACTGACGTTCACGCATACAGAGACCGGACAATAAAGCAGAGTGCTTGGAGAAAATCAGAGAGGAAGTTGTACTTCCTGCTAAGTTATGAAAATATGTGTCTGTTACTTGATCACAGCCATCTGTTGTACTTAACTATGAACCACAGTAGCACAATCACAGCTGACTTTCCCCGCATACTAGCTTGTTGAGTTTAGT
>CAEMYA010000123.1:477273-566110 GCA_903131615.1 Diplodus sargus
CCCTTCTTAGATATGACCCCCTTGACTCAGACAGGCCCAAGAATAAGGGGCTGATTGGTCGAGTATGTAGAGACGCAGGCAGCAAACAACCTATGGTACACCTCTGTACATGTGTGTATGTGTGCATATGTATGTGTGTGTGTAAGTGTGGGCGTGTGTGTGTGTGTATATATATATATATATATATATATATATATATATATATATACGTATATGCATATACCTTAATTTTTAATTATTTATTATTTTCTTCTTTTCTTCATTTATTATTCATCATTTTCATTTTATTAATTGTATTTTCATTTTTACTTTTATTTTACTCAATTTAGTTAATTAATTTCCCTCCTACAAGTACGCATCGTCATTTAAACTGATCTGGGTACACTATCCTGGGGATATAATGATGTAAGTGTCTCTAGGGTGGGTGGAGTGGGTGTTGGGTTATACAGAAAAATGAAAATGTGACTCTCTTTGAATGTATTGCTTACTACAATTGTGAATCAATAAAAATATAAAAAAAACAAAAATAAAAAAAATAGGGAGGCCACTTGGCGTTCTTCAGGCACACACCGAGACAAAGAGAGAACTGAGAGCACCCTGTAATTTTCTTTTTTGACATAAACTTTTATAAGCTGTTCGCTTATTCATCAAAGTTTATTAATATTGAACAAATTCACTTTCTCCTCAGCCATCCTTCTCTATTGCTACCAGGCTGCATGTGTGATGATACACACACATTGATTTTACTTCTCCTTGTACTAAGCAAACTATCCAGTCTGATTCCAATTTTGCCAAGACACAGAGTTATAATGTCAAGCACTTTCAAGCACTTAAACTAAAATCCAAGCACTTTTCAGACCTTAAAACCACAACATTGAAATTCAAGTACTTTCAAGGATTTCAAGTACCCGTACAAACCCTGTATTTAGGATTCTGAAACAGATTAAGGGTGTGCTGAATCTTCCCGGACTGTCTACCTATGCTCCTATTTGTCAGAATCCTTGTTTTAAACCAGGCACGATGGATGCTGCTTTTGTACAATGGTCCGACAAAGGCTTGATCGCCGTCATAGATCTTTACATTAACGACCACTTTGCGCCTTTCGCTCAACTGCAGGCAAAATTTAGTCTCATTTCCAGCCATTTTTTTTTTGATACTTGCAAGTCAGAAATTTTGTTGGGCAGTTGATCCCTCACTTTGAAACGTTGCCTGAACAACACATCTTTTATGAGCTTATGACCAAACCTCGCACCTCCAAACGCTTGATCTCTCAATTCGTTAATCTTTTTAGTTTGGCAGCCCCTTGTCTCCATATTAAAGAAGCCTGGGTATCAGATGATGAAATTTCGGATGCGCTGTGGGCCCAGGGACTGAATAGGATCAAATCTTGCTCTATCAATGCTAAACTTCAACTTATTCAGTTTAAAGTCATCCACCGGCTACATTTCTCCAAAACCAGACTAAATAGGATCTTTCCTTCTGTTTCCCCTACCTGTGATAAATGCAAATCAGATGATGGGACTCTGGGTCACCTTTTCCGTTTCTGCCCTAAGCATGACATTTTCCACTTGCACAGTGTTATATGTAGTAAACAGTTGATCCCTGACAGTCTTCTGATAATATTGGGCTGTTCCAACTTGTCTCACTCTTCCCTCATCACTACAACAAGCCCTCATGTTTGGTATGGTCGTAGCAAAACAAGTTATTCTTACGGCCAATTTCCACTGGATACGTGTCCGCTGCGTTGCATCTCCGCCACGCCTGCAGAGCAGATAGGTTTCACTTTAGTCTATGTGTCAATCCCCACCAGGTCCGCTGCGTATCTGCTCCGACCCAGGTCCGGCAGTCCGGAGCCCTCTGGAACAGATACGCAGGGCTTCTATATCTGGCGGATGCCGGAGCACGACGCAGCAATTCAGCTGAATTTAGCACCGAGCAGACAGGAAGTCAAGCGCCGAAATAACAAACAACATCCGGTTACTTTTCAAAATAAAACACTTCGTGTTGACAGCAGCACACAAATCTCAAAAAAGAGACAAACACAAGCTCTTCTGCTAATCCTTTGGTCGGGAACACTTCGTGTTGTGTTTTTATAACACAGACCTGTAACTGTGGTCGCGAGTGATCATGTGATTATCGCGGGAACTCCTCAGCCTCACAACGCCGGCTGTCTACCGTACTGCACTGTGGCGGACTCAAAACGCAACCGGTGGGTATTGCCGGACGGTGGATTGGAAACTGATTTCCAATCTCTAACCCCGGTAATTCGGGTTCCTTGAAGTCTGGGGACCCTTTATTGAGTAACTCGAAGTAATAAACTTCATCCCCCGGACTAGTTACACTGGACTATATTGTTCCGTCTCATTTAGTTTTATACTGATTGCATTGTGCTTTGTACAACCAAGCCTCTCCTTGACTTCTCTTGATCCTGGCTCTCTGGACTCTGTCTTGGACTTTAAAATCTACCTCTGTACTCTTGATTCAGTATGTGGACTGACATGTATAACTGTAATTTTTTCATGTTTATATTACTGTGGGCTGGCCGTTTGTTTTGTTTTGTTTTGTTTCATCTTGTTTTGTTCTGTTTATTTTGTAGTACATCGTATGTCTGTTTTTATTTCTGGTTTAAATTTTTAAAACTTTATAAATAAAATGTCTCTCGGCCATTTTCACCTCAATAAGCTGCTTTTGATCTCCATCATCAAGCTTCTGGTCCTCTGGATGAATCTTTAACTGCTCCTCTTGACAGAATCGAAGTTGAGCTAAATGAGCGGTCTTCCTGACACAGACTTGTTTGTTCAGCACAGTCCACATGTTCTGATGGGGTTCAAGTCAGTTTTCTCTCAGCAGCAGGTGATAGTTTGTTGTGCAGTTGATCTTGGGACCTGTAACTTCTTTGAAATGGCTCCTAGTGACTTTCCTGACATGTTCAGATCAATAATGTGCTATTTCAGATCAATGCTAAGCCCCTTACACTTCCCACTTGCAGTGTTTGTGTCTGAGTCTGATGGTTGTATTGTATTGTATTGTAAGTCCTTGTTAAAATCATCAGCTGTGATCAATCAGAAAACGCTACAAAGAACATCTGATTCTAAACTTTCTATAATCACCTGAACCAATTATTCTACTTATTGTATGTATATTTATGATCACATGTTCAGAAGACTTATAATAAATTAAATGATTGAACCAAACCTCATGAATGTTTTTATGACAAAGTAGATTATGTTGCACTCATTGATCACAGAGACATGAGTCAACATCAGTCAACATGAGTCAATCAACTTAACACTGACATGATGAACATGTTCTTCATGAGTGATGGAAACTTTTCAACATGACTGTATAACATGACATGAGACATAACATAATGTGACATATAACATAACATGGCATGTGACATAACATAAATGTGTCATGTACAGAAAGGTGCAGATAATAAAGCAAAGGAAAAAATAAATGTTTAAGCTTAAGATTTATAAAATATTGGTCCATTATAATATTCACATTTATCATCAAGTACATGATGTGAACATGTTGAAGTGAATGTTTATGTTAATTTTGCTTTCCTCTACAGAAAGACAAAACTTTATCACCACATGCAGACATTGATATGTTTTGAAGCTAAGCTCCTTGTGTCATGGACGGATTTGTGTTTATTTCAAATTTCCTCATTGTTCCATTTAAAGCAAAATTGTTTTAACACCAGGAAGCGACGTCAAATTAAAGGCAGTTACGTCAAACAACAGGAAGTGACGTCAAACAACAGGATGTGGCGTTGTGTAAAATTTCATCAAAGATGACAATGTTTTTGCCACATTATATAGGCCTAAATATTTTTGAACAAACATTAACATAGACTATTTTAAACTTATCTGTTGCTGTATCTCTTACTCATTCATCATTTTTATATTATCTAATGTTGATCAGCTGTTGTTATTGTTTACTATTTGTACCTGACGTGTTTTGGACCCTAGGCTGCGTGTTAAATAAAGTTCTGCAGTCATAATAAAACATCAAACATCAGTTTCTACACAATTTTAATTTTGAAGAAACGGTTTCCATGACGGAGCACCGATTCCCCTACTGCGGTTAGCCTTTTAGCCTAGCAGTTAGCTCAGAATTTAGCGTGTTAGCCTAGCGGTTAGTCCGGCTGTTAGCCTTTAGCCTGTAGTTGCGTTTACTTCCGGGTTTTTGGTTACCTGTTGAACCTGGAATGTCTGACAGGAGAAACACCTGACGACGTGGAACTCCTGAACCATGACGGACGGCTCTCAAACGGCTACAGCTTCGGTTCTTCTTCTTCTTCTTCTTCTTCTTCTTCTTTGTTGGTAATGGCAGTTGGCATCCTTATTGTGGCATATACCGCCATCTGCTGGACTTTACTTTTCCCGTTTCCTCTTCTACATCCTTTTAATTAATCCAGTTGATACAAGGAATCTCAAGATGATTCTCCTCCCTTTCCTAGATTTTCCACATTCTCTAATACTATTGAAGTCAATTTTCCTTACTCCTACCTTCCGCAACCCTATAATCATCTGGGATTGAAATTCAGCCCGGGAGCTTGGTTTGAAGAGGCCTTATATCTAATCGCATGACGGATGCGAGTGGAACCGTAATTTTAACATACTTTAATACTTTATTTGCAGTATAAAAACAATCTAATGAACTGCTATATCTGCATGAAAAGAACATCAGTAATAACGAATATTAGCAATAATTCATTAACTTTAGAAAGAAAACAGATGTCTAGTTCAGAAAGCCACTGACATAACTGCAGGAGTGGATGGGCTTATTGTTTCTGTGTGACTGGAATTGGAACATCAACATATGACATCTTAATATAATTCTATGCAAAGACCTATTGCCAACCCAGTCCTGCACACTGCACCTGTACCTTGCACTGTTTTTTTTCGGTGGTTCCTGCTCCACTTTCCTCCTCCTCTTCTTCCTCTTCCATCTCCTCATCCTCCTTCTCCTGTCCCTCCTCATCCGTCTCTTCCTCCTCCTCCCTCCTATGACTGGCATTGTCCTGTCCCTCTGCATCAACTCCACGACTGACACTGGCCTCGTCAGCTAATAATAACAATAACAGCAACAATGATAAACGGGTTAGGATGTAAAAAACAGGATGCATAGCCTATATATTCAAATACCATCTTTTTAACTTTGAACACAGACTCTCTCCTGAAATAGGTTTTCTTTCGCAATAAGGAAATGTGTGTGTTTTTCTGGTCAGCTAGTATAGATTTTATTTTTAATTGATAAAGCAGATTAATGATTTATGCACGAGGGCCTCCTCCTTGAACCGGCACCTTATCTTGGTGGAGGGGTTTGAGCACCTGAATGATCCTAGGAGCTATGTTGTCCGGGGCTTAATGCCCCTGGTAGGGTCCCCCATGCAAGCAGGTCCTAGGTGACGGGTCAGACTAAGAGCGGTTCCAAAGCCCCTAATGAATAAGATAACAACGAGGAAGTGTACGTCACCGGGAATGGCGTCACCAGGGCCCCGCCCTGGAGCCAGGCCTGGGGTTGGGGCTCGCAGGATACCCTAGGATAGAGGTCAATGATCGACTTTGTTGTCGTGTAATCTGACCTCCGACTGTATGTCTTGGACACTCGGGTGAAGAGAGGGGCTGAGCTGTCAACTGATCACCACCTGGTGGTGAGTTTGATCCGCTGGCAGGGGAGGAAGCTGGACATACCTGGCAGACCCAAACGCATTGTGAGGGCCTGCTGGGAACGTCTTTAACTCCCACCTCCGGGAGAGCTTTGACCAAATCCTGAGGCAGGCTGAGGACATTAAATCCAAATGGACCATGTTCTCCACTTCTATTGTTGACGGGGCTGTCCGGAGCTGTGGCCATACAGTCTCTGGTGCCTGTCGTGTCCCCGAACAGAGAGGGAACAGTACGTGACAGTAGTATTCCAAGCTGTCAGGATGCATAGCCCGTTTTAAATGGACAAATTGAATGATATCAGCCTGAAAATCACAGGTCTTATCTGTTGTGGGGAAAGAAGTCAGGAGTATGAATTTGAAAGATGTGTGAGCCTCCTTTGAACAGAGGGGAAAGTGTCTGACAGTAAGGATGTAACAGTTACCAGTGTCACGGTAAACCATGGTAAAATTCCTGACGGTGAAGGTTACCGTTTAAGTTTTAATTACCATGGTAACCTCCGCGGTCGATAACCACGGTGTAGAAAACTCGCGAGATACGCATGCGCAGCGCGCAACGTGCGCTTGTTATGTAGTGAAGAAGACATGGCGGAGGGAGGACGTGACATAGCGGCCCTCAAGGCATTTTTCCGCTTCCAAAGAGAACTAAATCTGCAGTCTGGGCGTATTCTGGTTATTAAAAGAATGCTCAGGGACAGCTGGTTGCAGAGCTACAGTGAGGAGGATTTGAGACAAACACATGCTGGGTGGAGTGAGTTAGTGAACGCAAACTGACTGAGATGACTCACTTTCATCTCAGCTCCGTTCACCGGAGCAGCGTCCACCTGTGGCTCAGCAGACATCTGACCAATCAGATTGACCAAGTCCACTGACAACAGACGAGCAGACAGAGAGACAGACAGCCAATATATATTAGTAATATCAGAAATATATAAGACTTGTGGATTATTTGTAGAATAGACTATTATAACGAATAATATATAATGGTGAATATAACAAGTGTCTAGATAGAGATAAGAGCCAAAATAGAGTATTCATGATTAATTTAACAATAAACCTTATTGTTTTGATCTAAAAAATTATCCAACCTGTTTCTAACAAAAGTAATATGATCTAAATTGTGAGTTTTGTGAGCTGTTGGTTGCACCCTTAGTACTGACAGTAATAATTGATAATGACATGTTCTATTCATTTTTTTTCACAGAGAGGATCTGCTGGCCAATCGAGTGCTGCTGCCACTACATCTTATTCTACTTTATTTAAGGTTTATTTTGCACAGTTTTGATAAATTCTTTTATACTTATTTAATGTTGATTTTGCAGTGTTTTGTTAAGGTTTTGAATTTGGACTATTTTGATATAATAAATCTATTTAAATATAAATCTTGGTGAAATTATTTCAATTTATCAGTGTATCTGTGTTTTTTCAGCATTTTGAAGACATTTTAAATATACCGCGGTATACCGATAACCGTGATAATTTTTGTCACTATTACCATGGTGTGAAATTTTCATACCGTTACATCCCTATCTGACAGTAATATTCCAAGCTGTCAGGATGCGTTCCCCCTGTTTTAAATGGTCAAATTGAATGATATCAGCCTTAATATCACAGGACCTATGTGTTGTGGGGAAAGAAGTAGGGGTATGAATTTAAAAGATGAGTAAGCTGTAATGATATAACAAATAGCAGTTTGTTTATACTGGAATTGGTTAAGCCTATGACAATGAGTTAGAATGAGCATGCGCAGTAGCTGACTTAGGCGAGAGGGCTACAGGAAGTTGGAGCAGATAGTTTAGATGCTCTGAGGTTGTAACGTAATGAAATCTCTAATATACAAAGATCGTTCTCTTCACTAACGGTGTGTTTATTGAAGAACCCACATCACAAACAAAACATAAGCCTCCTTTCATATTGAACAGAGGGGGAACAGAATCTGATAGTAATATTCCAAGCTGTCAGGATGTGCTTTACCTGCTATAATGATGCTGGATTTAAGACAAATATGATAAATATTTATTTATATTTAGCCTATAAATGAATGAGCACACTTTCCTCCAAAAGTCCATAATATTCGAAATGAAAAGTCTCTCACAAATATAATTTTCAATATATTTTATTCATAGAAATAACAGTAGTTGGTTTTGTTAATAAAGACATAAAAACAAAAACATATGTGCTGTTGTCCCAGTTTAAAAATATAACTTTTCAGTCATGAAATTTGGATTTCACTTCTACAACATCTTCAGATAAAACTCGCAAAAAAAAGAGTCAGTTTTGAACCCTAGCTCTCTCCACAGTGCCTCCGTGGTACGAGCACAACAGCTCGGGGGCGAGCTTTTTGTGAACGCGCGCTTCCTTCGTCCTTCGGACCATTTCGGATTGGGGCGGGACCAGGGGAAACAAATCTCGACGAGGAAACAGCTCGATACAACACCGGCATTGGGTCTGCTGCTGGGTCCGTGTCTTCGGCCTGGAACAGACCGGCCGTTCGGGAATACTCCTGAACCTCCCTATGGCCAGCCCGCCCCTGATCATCATCTCCCTCTTCCTTTCATATCCAGGACATGCTATTAACACATGTTCTATTGTCTACTTCACCCCACAGTTACACAGACCAGTGGTATGCTTGCCTGTCTTCTTCTTCTTCTTCTTCTTCTTCTTCTTCTTCTTGATGTTTTATGGCGGTTGACAAACAACTTTTTGGTGCATTACCGCCACCTACTGGTATGGAGTGTGGATCGGGACTTTAAACACTGTATTAATAAATAAAATAAATAAATAAAAAGGAGAACTTCTCTGTAAATCATAATTCACCTTAACTTCTTTGAGATTCAAAATCAGCTCCCTTCTCTCAGCATCATATCATATCACCATTCTTTCAATTTATACTTGATTGTAGTTTTCATTTCCGTTTTACTAAAAGGAACTTCGATTGTATGATTCTTTTTTGTAGCTTCCTTTGCACATTTGTCAGCTGATTCATTTTCTTTGATTCCTGTATATATATGATGTATGCTGGTATCCATACAAGTATTATATTTAGTCCCATCATTTGAATTCAATATAATGTTTGCTGCATCTCTATTAAAACATCTGTTCTGCCATCTGAATTGTTATTCTTTAAGCTGATTAATGAAGAACTTGAGTCAGAACATATTACTGTTCTCAAAGGTCTCACCTCTTCAACCCATAGTAATGCTAACAAAATTGCCATCATCTCTCCAGTACACACTGACAATCCATCACTGATTCGTTGACAAATTTTAATGTTGAAATCTAGAACTATAAATGAAATACCAATTTTGTTAGCTGAGTTCTTTGAAGCATCTGTATAAATTTGAACACAACTATAATAGTTATTTTCTATATATGTCTTTATTACTTGTTGGTGTAAAACAAATACCTTATTTTTGTTCTTTTTTTCAAGCAATGTGAGATCTACAATAGCATCCGGAAGTATCCATGGATGTATTACTGAGAGTGGTACCGTTGGACAAATATTTATTTAATTTACTTCTAGTTCTTTTGCTTTCTGCTCAATTATCCATCCAAAACTTTTTGTTTCTCTTCTCTCCTTTTCCCAACTTGGTTTAAGTATATCTTGTGTTGGATGATCTACATTATGACCTTTTAAATTAACCCGGTAATTTAATGATAGCTATATTCTCCTTAACTCCAGTGGCATTTCTCCCATTTCCACTTGTAGTGCTGATGTTGGGGTTGTTCTAATAGCACCTGAGCATAGTCTCAAAGCCTGATATTAGATATTGTCTAACCTTTTCAGAGAAATGTTTGCTGCAGATCCAAACGCTACACAACCATAATCTAATACTGATCTGATAAGTCCTATATAAATGGTTTTCAGTGATGGTCTCTCAGCTCCCCATTCATTGCCTACCAGATATATACTTACACTTGTCATTTATTTTCTGAATATGTACATTCCATGTAATTCTTTCATCAAACCACAAACCTAAAACTTTTAATTGTTTTACTCTCTCCAATTCTTTATTATATAATTTAAGTTTCAAATTACCAACAATTCTTTTCCTTGTAAAGAACATTGTCTTTGTTTTGTCAACTGAGAATTTAAATCCCCACTTTAATGACCATTCTTCTATTTTAATAATAGTCTCTTGTAGTTTCTTCACAATCAATTCCAAATTCCTACTTCCTCCTTCCAAATTGCCCCGTCATCTGCAAAAAGAGAAAATCCCATCCCATTTTCTAAACCCATAAAAACATAATTTATCATAATAGAAAATAACAAAGGACTCACTATACTCCCCTGAGGCGTCCATTTTCAATAACAGCTTTCTCTGAATAACACTTCCCTATTTCAACTTGTATAGATCTTCCCAATAAAAAATCCATTATCCATCTATACATCTGTCCTTTAATCCCTAATTTATTTAATTTAATTAATAACCCTTCTTTCCACATCATATCATAAGCCTTCTCTATATCAAAAAAGATGGCTACTACACTTTCCCTATTAATCTGTGCTTTTCTTACTTCATGTTCTAAACATAGAGCAGGGTCCATGGTATTTCTACCCCTTCTGAATCCACTCTGATATTTTGATATATAACCTTTGTTTTCTACGTAATATGTTAATCTTTCATTAATCATTCTTTCCATTATTTTTCATACATTAGATGTTAAAGCTATAAGGCCTATAACTCCCCGGGTTTTCAGAGTCTTTTCCTGGCTTCTGTATCGGAATTACAACAGCCTCTTTCCACATTTGAGGTAATTTTCCCTTCTCCCAAACTTTATTATATTGCTCCAGTAAAATGTCTTAAGATGATTCTCTAAGATGATTTAACATGATGTAACATATCTGTTCTTTTCCTGGTGATGACATCTTTGTTTTTCTAAGGGCACGATTCAGTTCTGCCTTTGTGAATGATAAATGTATTAAATCATTGGCATCTTCTTCTTGTACTAATAGTTCCGCATTCTCATCTATTGTACCTTCCCTTCCTCTTCGCCCCTCTTCACTAATATTACTAGAACTATGAACTTCTACGAAATTCTGTGTCAACATTTCTGCTTTTTCCCTATCTGTCACTGCCACAGTTTCATTTTCGGTTAAGACCGGATACCCATATTCTCTTTTAATTCTGTTCATTCTTTTAATCATTCCCCATATTTTACCTCTGTTTCTCTTCCCATTGAATTACAAAATTCCCTCCAATAATCCTTCTTTGCATTTTTTATTGTTTTCCTCACATTTGCTTGCAACCTTTTAAATTCAATAAGATTCTGGAAATTATGAGTTCTTTTTACAAGTTTAAACGCTTTATTTCGAGATTTTATTGCATTGTCACACTCCTTCGTCCACCATGGTACAATTTTCTTTTTACTTCTACCTTCCTTCCTTTGAATTGTTTGTTTTGCTGCCCCTATAACGGCTTCACAAATACAACGATTTAATTCATCTACACCTTGACTAACATCAACTTTTTCCATTTCCTTATCTCTGATCTGTTTAAATTTTTCCCAGTCAGCACTACTGACTTTTTTTTTTAACCAATATTATACAGCCTCCTCCATTTCCCTCTTCCCTATCTCTGCGTATACTTTCATAACCTTTAATTCCAAAATCTAATACTGTTTTTAGCCAAGTTTCTTAAATGCATATTATTTCTGGTTTATTTCTGAGACCTTTAATAAATCCTTTAAATTCCTGACCATTTGCTATTATGCTCCTTAATCTGAATAACTGTATAATCAGTTAGTCTTGTCCCCGTGGTGCACCTGGTTTCCCGACTTCCTCAAGTCTTTCCGGGATAAATCTTTCATATCCAAGAATTTTTCAGCTCCTTTCACAATTATCTTAATTTTCTCTGTTTTGTGTTTGACTTGATCTGCACAGTTGATCACATAGGCAACAAACAAAATCAACTTATTTACATCCAGTTCTGTTTTCTTGTTAGCTTGCTCTCTTTGACCTCCTCCTGATCTTGAACTTTGATTGATTTTGTCTGTTTCTCCCATTGCCCTTCGTCCTTGCACTGTCTTTACTGCTTCAGCATAACTTATGTTGTTAACTGTTTTCGCTTGTTGAATTTCCACTGCTCTTTTCCTGACTTCACAACACCCATATGTCACACTGTGCTGGCCACCACAATTATAACACTTACCCTGCACATTATCTCCACAATCATCAAATCTATGATCCCCTCAACATTTAGCACACCTTTGCAAGACACGGCTATATGCCCATACCTCTGGCATTTGTAACACTGAAGTGGAGGAGGAACATAAGGCCTGACAGGAACACTCATACATCCTACCTTTATTTTATCCAGAAGTATTGAGTCCTGGAACTCAAGAAGGACTGATAAACTTTCTTCTCTCTCCCCATTCACTGTTCTTAATAATCTCTTTAGTCTCCTCACCTCGCCTCCTTGAATACTTCTTTTGATTTTCTCCAAATCCTCATCAATGGGAATGCCAGTTATCACTCCTCGAGAAACTTTATTCTCACCCAAAACTCTTCTTTCGGTCACTACCTTCTTGCAAATAGTTTCAATACACAAAGCTTTATTTCTCTGTTCTTCATTTCTGCATTTTACCAACAAGTTCCCATCTTGAAGAATCTTAGCCATTTCTATGTCTCCTAACTTCTTTTTCAGCTCCCTGGACAACACTATTGGACTAAAGGCAGGAACACACCGGCCCAACCGTTGGGCGTCTGAAGCGCTTGGAGAGACTCGGACGAGGTCGGGAACATTTCTGTTTGGTGTGTTTAGCTGCGTCGGAAGCTTTCGGAGCCATTCGGACGTTGTCTGCTCCGACTCAGCATGCGAAGTCTGAGGAGGTTGGCTGTCGGACGTCTGAGCCATTGAATTCTCTGATTGGCGGTGTGCTAGTAAATCAGCGCGGTGTGTGGGAGGGGCGGAATACTGTGTGCGCATTGGTTTTCTACGCACTGTTCCGTCATTTCTTGTTTTCATGTTTTCGAGTACCTTATTATGTCCGTTCAGGACGAATTAATCTGTGTTCGTTTGGTAAGGCCTCGCTGCATGTTTAGTATGCAGCTGTTTTTGTCTAAAATAGTTATGTTTCATTTTGATCGAAAGTAAAAAGAGTTACGTGCATAAACCTCTCGCCCAGTGTCTTTAACGCTAGAGCCAGAAGCGCAGAACATGCACGCTACTGTGGAGCTGGCAGCATGTCGAAGCAGTGTGTTCAATGCAACTTTTGTGCCGAACAGGTCAGACAAGAGGCAACAGAGTGGTCGGAGAGTGGTCGATACAAGGGCGTAGAATTGGGTAGGGATGCTAGGGACACTCCCTACCAATATTCAGCTGCTACTGTGTAGTCACTATCAATACAACCGCTGTCCGTAGTTTTTAGTCAATGATTATGGCACACAAAGGGTTAAATGTCGGTCTCTGCTCAAAGTCCCGCCTCTAACCTAAATATCGCTCCCTGATCGGCTGCCGGTTTCTCGCCAACTTACATGTGATTGGCTGTCCCCGCTGTCACTCCTTCTGCTTGTAAAAGCTACATGCAACCTGCTAGTTGGACCGGATGAGAGGCAGTGCATGTTATCTGCAACTGCAAGTGTCAGTTGTCAACATGTTCGGCATTTGTTCTTCCTGGGTCACGTCAGCTAGACAGATTTTAATATCAGTGGTGTCATTAGGGTCCGGGCAGCTAAGCTGCCAGGACACTATTGTGTTCTTAGGAATATTTTCTTTCTTTCTTTCTTCTTACTTCCTTCCGAGGAAGTCATACTTCCCAAGGGCGAAAACTCACCAAACTTTACAGAAATGTCCGGCCCCATGCCCGATTTACTTAATTCCAAGGACATGTCATTATTCCTCCTAACCAGTTTTGAAACTTTCACCAAACTGTAGCCCCAATACTGCTGAAACTTAAGTCCACTTAAACTCATTACAAATTATGAAGTCATCACTCAGTTTTTTTCAAAACTTGTAAAACTTATAAAACCTCCCACCTCTCCTCCCACAATTGTTGCTCAATTGTCACCAAACTTGCAAGAGAGCATCTTCAGACCTTCCTCCACAAAACTTGTTTCTCGGATTTTTGATTTATCAAAAATTAAGCCTACAGTGCATCAAATGTTTGACTGTAACAGTACTGTAAACATATACTATCAAATTCTTGCTAAATACATTTTCAATCTTCCTGAATTTTTTTTTTGAATATTTTGGAGTCATGGTTGATGAAGTTTGGCAAATATCAGAAATTAATATCAAAAACGGAATTTTTGAGAACATTTTGAATTCTGCTCTCATGGGAACAACTGGAGTCAATGTAAGAGTGGCATTTTTAAACATTAGATTTTCTCTTATGAAAAAAAAAACACTTAGAGTTAAAAACAAATCACCAACATTTCCATGCTGTCAAGATGCAATTTATGTATTATTAGATTTTTGTTCAGGTAACAGAATTTCTGACATTTTGACCATTTTTGAAATCTGCCTTGACAACAGCTGCCCGGATAGTGACTCCCTGAGTCGACAAATGAGTCGACTACACAGCAGGACTCACTTCCAGCCAATTAGCTCAGTGAGTTAGGAGCTGGTTCTTGGTGTCAGGGGTTGCGGGTTGGAGACCCAGCAAGGATGATGATGATGATGATGATGACACATCAAAATGTCAGATGTCCTCAACATGAAACACAAGACAATTGTCCTGATGGTGGCATCACAGCAAGCCTCTGAATTAAATAAAAACAAATAGCTTGGACCGGACCATGGGTGAAAGCTAACCAAATTTTGCATAAAGGTCCAGTCTCATGCCAGATTACCTCAGCTGTAAAGTCAAGCCAATAGTACTGATGGTGGCGCTACAGCAAGCATCTAAAGTTCAAAACATTGAAAATTCATAACAAATCAACCCGCTAGAACTTCACACTTTCATCAAACTGTAGCCCCAATACTAAAGAAACTTCTGCACATTTAAACCTATTAAAAATTATGAAGTCCATCACTCTGTTTCATCATCAATCATCACTGTAAAACTTATAAAAACATATCTCCTCCCACAATTTTTGCCTACAGTGCATGAAAATGTTTGACTGTGAACACTACTGTAAACATATACCTGCAAATTGATAAATGAATCTTCAATGTTCATGAAAAAATTTAACATTTTTTAGAGTCATGGTAGATGATGTTTGACAAATATCAGAATATTTTTGAGAACATTTTGAATTCTGCTCTCATGTGAATAATTGCAGTCAATGCAAGCAGCATTTTTAAACATGAGTTATTCACTTATGGAGCAAATCAATCATTTTTAAAAACAAATCACCAACATCTCCATGCTGCAATATGTATATTTTCAGATTTTTGTCTTGATAACTGAATTTTTTACAGTGGTTTCAAATCTGCCTGCACAACAGTGAATGGCTTACTCAATTTGTGAAGCCACTGCTGTATTGCCACTTGCCAATTAGCTCAGAGCGATAGATGACAGTCTTTGGTTCCAGAAGTTATGAGTTCAAGACTCAAGTGGTCCAAAATGAACATTGTTGTTAACTGTCTTGTCTTCCTATTCTCCTGTTTGTTGCTCAGAATTGCCTAAATTTGCCAAAAATTGCCCGAACCCGACCCATCGTGTGGTTGCGTGTGTGCTGTATAGGATTTGAAGGATGTGAAAGAAAAGAAAACTGTATATAAGAGACTTCTTTAGGAGTCAAAGTGTAAGTTACTTCAAGGGTGTATAGGTAGAGGCTCAACAATACAGATATTGAATAAAAGAGAATATTTAATGCCAAAGAGATACACTTTTTTAAAGTTATTTTTAATTCTTATTTTCATGTATTTGTGTAGAAGTGAGCAACGGTTTAAAAGCACAAATGAAGAAGCTTTGTGGTGGAAATACAATGAAACCTCACATTCTAGATGATCATGTGATGTGATTTTGTAATTATAAAATGTAATTAATATTAAGTAATATTCATATTTAGTAAAAGCCTTTTTGCTCAGGCAATAACTGTACCCTCAAGCTCTATGATCATTGTATCCCTAATGTATCTGTTCATATGTCATGCATCAACATATTTTTGTAAGGTGACAAACAGCAGAGAGGCTGGAGGAGATGAAAGAAGAGAGGCAGGAGGAGATAGAGGAGGAGAAGCTGGAGGAGATGTAGGAGGAGAAGCTGAAAGAGAGGCTGGAAATTCACAGCTGAGGTTAAAATGTATGATGGATATGTTAGTCATGAGATTCAGCACTGTGACAAATGTTAGTGTGATGATGATCTAACTAGCAATGCTTCACCCATGTGGCTTTAAAATCAGAGCTTTATATCAAGTCTGTTCATGAGAGGCCTCATCATGTATTACTAGTGTGTATGTGTTTACAGTAGATGCTATACAGTTGTCATTTATGTATTTCCGATGTTGTTGATGGACAGTGGGCTATATTAATTGACAGTATGATGCACAGTAGCACTACAGACCTACAGCCCTGCACTAAAGAGTAAAGATGAGAACTCTTCGAAGTTGCCTCCTTGTCTTTCATTAGTTGCTTTAACCTATAACATCTGCATGACGTGAAATTATGATTGCTAATGTAAAAAAATGTCAACTTTCAGGAGTGCTGCCTTGGAGCACTTTTGCGTCCCCACCAATCTCAAAATCAAACCTACTCTCTTGGTCGGATAAGGCAGTTGGACGTCTGGGCGGTGTGTTGGGGGGCTTAAGATTAATCTTCTTATCTTCCTTCCTGAATTTAATTATTATTTTAAATTCCTCCCTTTCCAACTTCCTGCGAACCATCCGGTTACCCTCCTCTGAACTACTTCCCTCCAAACTTCTTTTATTATTCTGGCTGGCAGTTGATCTGGCATTCCTTCCTTGCTTCGTATTTGTTTTACCTCCTCTGCCTCTTCCTCTAACACCTTGCGACCAATAATCAAAATCCATATTATCTTCGTCATCTACTACTTGTGTAGCCATCCCGATCCAGTCACAAACCAGTTTATATCAATCACGCCTGAAACTCGTGGCGGCCGTCCGGGCAACACCGAGCGTGTAACTTAGTCGATTTTCGTTCAAAGCAAATTGCTAAAGCTATCTCATTTTCCAAAACCATCTGCTCCCTACACACCACCACCAGTAACTATGTCCCAATTCAGGGGCAGCATCCTTCAAGGACCCAGCCTTCGCCACCCGCAAAGGAAGGAGTCTTCGGAGAGACCTGCAGGCCGTTTCAACCGTTGTTAAATGGGACAGTCTAGCCTTCGGAGCATTTCCTGGTTGCGTCACCAGATGTTTCCCCCCCTACCCGTACATATTTATTTCTGCAGCCCAGGGGCCTCATGTATCAATGTTGCGTACACACAAAAACGTGGTGTACGTCATTTTCCACGCCAACGTTCAGATGTATCAAAAGTGAAATGACCGTGGAAACGTGCGGTGCGCCACGCCAGCTTCATGGCTGCCGTACGCACGTTTCTACAGCTATTGTTCCTTTGGCGACACGTAGAGGTGATGCTGGGAAACTGTTAATTATGTGAAAACAATTAGTCCTCAGAGTAATGTGCACATCAGAGACACATTAATGGACAATTAATACACACGTGTTTGCAATCATATGGATGGATATAAAAGCATGCGCAAAGTGATGAAAAGGCAGCCTTGGCCTTGTTAGAAGACATCGCAAATGGTAATATCAGACGTGAGAGAAATGCTGGCGGCTGCCTGGAGTCATTTCTCCCTCCCTCTCGTGAGTGTGTGTGAGTGTCTGGGCTACTAAAAAGGTATGTCGCCTATATGTTAACGTGTAACCTCATCATTTTAAAATACTTGGCCAATGCTAATGATGGTTTTCCTCAATTAGGTGTCACTGTAGCCACCTCCTTGGGCCGCTGCTGCTTTGTGCGTTGTCTATTACGTGTATATCGTTTATATTTGCTGCTGCATGCCGTCACGGCGCTGTCCTGCGGCCATCGGAGGTGTCGCAGCCACATCGGCCTGTACAGGACAATTGGTCGGCCGCACGCCGCAGGCCGGGCAGATTATCTTTTTTACCGGGGACTGGTGCCCCTTATGTGGAATGAATGAGTGTGTGTGTGTGGATCTTGTTTCATTATTTTTGAGTGTGTGTTCGAGTCCATTCTGGATATTTATGTAATTTTATATTTGTGCATCTCGTTAATTAAGGTGATTGAATTTTGTTTTCTTTATTTCTTTCTTTGGTTACATTAGGCAGTTATTTGATACATTGTTTAAGCCTGTGATCTGTCCATTACTTATGGTTTTGTTTGGTTTTCTTATGTGTGTGTGTGTGTGTGTGTGTGTGTGTGTGTGTGTGTGTGTGTAAACCCACTAATTTGTGATTTTCTCCCTTTTCAGTTGCTGTAGGCCAGTGCTGGTGACCTGGTGGTGGCATCCTCCCGTCTTGTCTTGCTGTGTCCCTGGGAGTGGGGTTTTTCTTCACTGAGAGTGTCTGCCACGTGTGCCCGGTGACTTAAGTTTGTTTGCTTTATTTTGGTGGATCCCTCCCCTGCACTAGCCTTCGTCCATCCACTTCGGCTTCAGTTCTGATTAGGTTTGCCTTGTTTTGTGTGAATGAGTTTTATTGGTTTTTAAACATATGAAAATAAAGTGTTTTAAATGTTGAACCACGTCTCTCGCCCTCAAGTAACTACGAACCTGTGTGCCTTGTGTCAGAAAATAATTATCTGGGTGAAACTCCCAGGGTGGCGTTGTTGAGCTCTTAGTATTATTAGTTATTTTTCTTTTCACCTCCTCCTTGCCACAAACTTGGCGTTGTCGGCAGGATGTTACTGTAGTAAAAGGCAGAGATGTGTGTTCCATTGTTTGTTTCTCTTTTTCTTTTGACATATACAAAGCAGCAGCGGTTCTTGATTCAAATCTGCACTCATGGAGGAGGAATTGCAAGAGCTGCGAGATCTGGTTGCACAGTTGAAAGCGGACAATCAGAGGCTACGTCAAGAGCAGGCCCCTGATGGACCCGCTCCTAGTGCCACACCTTCAACCTCATCAGCGGTCCCTATTGCCAGTGTCCCTGCAGCGGAGAGGTTAGTGTTTGTGCCTCGTGACAGGAAGTGCCCCATGTTCAGGGGAAGATCAGGGATAGCACTGGTTGAATGGGTTGAGGAAGTGCAGGCATGTATGAGGGCCCGTCATTTATCCCTAGCTGATCAGGCTTTCTTTCTCTTTGATTATCTAGAGGGGGAAGCACGTGAAGAGATCAAATACCGCCCTAGTGTAGAGCGTGGGGATCCAGCTAGGGGGATTGCTATACTTCAGGAACTCTATGGCAGCTCTGAATCCTATGTAGCCTTACAAGAGGCTTTCTTCTCCAGAAAGCAACATGAGGGAGAAACGTTGCTGGAATTCTCCCTCGCCTTGATGAGTCTCATGGAAAGGGTTAAGCAGCGTGCACCGACCAGAATGCCTTATTCTGAGGTTTTGTTACGGGATCAGTTTGTTGAGCAGGTTGGAGATAACACCTTACGACGAGAGCTTAAACAGTTTGTGCGTAGACAGCCCACAGCTACATTCCTTGATGTCAGGGGGGAGGCAATTAGGTGGGAACGCGAGGGGTCTATCAAGTGCTGTGAGAGGCCGCAGCAACTCTGTCCCCTCCATAAGTGGTATTCAATATGGAGTTCAGGGTGCTCACCCAGTTGTTTGTGTTCCTCCATCATCTGAAATGAGTGAAATGAAGGAAATGTTGAGGCAGCAGCAAGAACAGCTGAACCAGTTAACTCAAACCATTGCTCTAATACAGCGTCCTCCTCAACATAGTCATTCAAGGCAGCATGGGCCTGTAATATGTAGACGCTGTCAGCGACCTGGCCATTTTGCTAGGGAGTGTGATGGTGTGCGTGCTCCCTCTCGCTCTCAGTTCTCCTCGCAGGCTTCCCAGCCCTCAGCTAGGCAGCCAGAATCTGCCCCAGCTCCGGAAAACTAGCACCCACCAAACTTCAGAGCCACAGTTTGGGTGGGGTCTCTACTGGCTCAAATGCAAGGTGAATTGCCTGTGTCAAAACTGGTTTCGTCTTGTCCCCATTTAGATGTTAACATGGGTGGAGTTAAAGTGCCATGTCTAATTGATACTGGTTCTATGGTTTCTACTGTTACAGAGAGCTTTTTCCGCCAGCATTTTGAACCATGGGGTCAAGAGTGCCTTAAGTCATGTAACTGGTTGCAACTTAGGGCAGCTAATGGGTTGGATATTCCTTTCCTTGGTTATCTGGAGCTAAATGTTGAGTTGTGTGGCAAGTTGATTTCGCAATGTGGTATCTTGGTAGTGAGGGATCCTCCTGGTGATGCTTCCCTTCAGGTCCCTGGTGTGATGGGAATGAATGTGATCCGGAAATGCTACCAAGAGCATTTTGTGCAGCATGGTTTAGCACTGTTTGAACTGTCTTCTGTCACTCAGGCCCCGCGACCCGTCACACTGGCGTTACAGAAGTGTCACCAAGTGACCACGCAGATCCCTCCAGAGCTGATGGTAAAGGTACATGTCAGAGGTAACCGTGCACACCGCATCCCAGGTGGTGTGATTAAAATAGTAGCAGTCACATGCTCAGAGCGGTGTTCTGATACTACTGTGTTATTCGAACCGCTAGACTGTGGTTTACCTGCTGGCTTGTTGGCTTCTCCATCTTTGGTGAGGGTGGTAAGGGGTACAGCATACATACCCATTGTTAATGTTGGGTCCATCGAGGTTCTGTTATACCCACGTACTGTTGTTGGCACTCTGGAACAGGTGAATGTAGTGAGCTTGCCTACAGGAGTCACAGAGGTTCCAAACACAGTAGCCACTTTAGCATCTCAGACAGCTCTACCTACAGTACAGGACCAGATGGAGGGTTTAGATCTGTCTTCGTTGTCCTCAGAAGAGCAGGGTCAGGTGAGGGCCCTCCTTAGGAAATATACATCTGTTTTCTCTGCTCATGACAGCGATTTAGGTTGTACCAATCTGATCTCTCATGACATCCCTCTTGTAGATGAGACCCCCCGTCATTGGATGCTTTGACAGGTGCGCGCTGGTTCTCCACCCTGGACCTGGCCAGTGGGTACAACCAGGTCCCAGTTGCTGAGAAGGATCGACCCAAGACTGCATTCTGCACTCCATTTGGTCTGTTCGAATGGAACCGTATGCCATTCGGACTTTGTAACGCACCCAGTACCTTTCAAAGACTAATGCAGAGAATCTTTGGTCATCAACAGGGTCAGTCATTGCTCCTTTATTTGGATGACATTGTCGTGTTCTCTTCAACTGCACAGCAGCATCTTCAGCGACTCGAAGCAGTACTGGGTCGGCTTCAGCAGGAGGGACTGAAGGCAAAACTCTCCAAGTGCGCCTTTTTCCAGCCGGAGGTGCGTTATTTGGGCCATGTAATTTCTGCTAATGGTGTCTCCACAGATCCATCCAAGATAGAGGCTGTGGCAAAATGGCCACCTCCCAAGACTGTCTCTGAGCTCCGGTCCTTCCTGGGTTTTGCAAGCTATTACCGCCGATTTGTGGAGGGCTTTGCAAAGCTGGCAGCTCCCCTTCACCGACTGGTAGCTGAGCACGGGAAGACCAGGACCAAGCAGAGGTCCACGCAGAATGCCATCGAGGACTGGAATGAGGAGTGCAGAGAAAGTTTCGAGGCATTGAGGACCAAGCTCACTAATACCCCAGTGCTTGCCTATGCAGACTTTTCTCTGCCGTTTGTCCTAGAGGTCGATGCCAGCCATGGTGGGCTGGGAGCAGTACTCTCACAGGAGCAAGACGGCAAACTGAGACCCATAGCTTATGCTAGTCGTGGACTGAGGCCCACAGAGCGTAATATGTCGAACTACAGTTCAATGAAATTGGAGTTTCTGGCCCTTAAGTGGGCAATGAGTGAGAAGTTCCGAGAGTATCTGTTGGGCCAACGTTGCATCGTTTACACGGACAATAATCCACTTAGTCACTTATCCTCTGCAAAGCTTGGAGCTGCCGAACAGCGCTGGGCAGCCCAACTGGCTTCGTTTGACTTCGAGCTGAAATATCGATCTGGCCGAAGCAATGGAAATGCAGACGCTTTGTCCCGTCAGCACTCACCTGGCCCAACAGACTTCGAAGCCATGCTCCCTGGCACTTCGCTTCCTAAACCCCTCCAGCAGGCTCTGAACATGGAAAAGACGGTAGTAACTCAAGCAACTGTGACCGTTTTGCCTCACAAAACATCTTCAGACGTCTGTGCCCTTCAACAGGCTGACCCAGTCATCCAGGAAGTCCGAAGGTACTGGGACCAGGGGCGGCGTCCCAGCTATGAAGAGCGGCAGCAACTTTCCTCACCTGGGCTCATCCTGCTGCGTCAATGGAGCCGGTTCGTGGAGAGGGATGGGATCTTGTATCGGCAGATCTTTCGCCCTGATGGTGCTGAGCCGATGTTCCAGCTGCCTGCTGCTTTAATCGGGGAGGTCTTAACCCAGGTTCACCAAGAACATGGCCATCAAGGTGTGGAACGGACTCTAGCCCTTCTACGATCCAGGTGCTATTGGCCAGGTATGTGCACAGAGGTTGAACAGTGGTGCCAGGCGTGTGAGCGGTGTCAGTTTGCGAAGGACAACCAACCCACTGCACGGAACCCCATGGGACATTTGTTGGCATCCAGGCCAAATGAGATTCTGGCAATCGACTACACCCTGTTGGATCCTGCTAGAAATGGTACAGAAAATGTGTTGGTGATGACAGACGTCTTTAGCAAATACACGCTTGCTGTCCCCACCCGTAATCAGCATGCCAGTACCGTTGGCCAGGTTTTGGTGGTAGAATGGTTTTCAAAGTTTGGGGTCCCGGCCAGGATACACTCTGATCAGGGACGTAACTTCGAGAGCACCCTCATCCAGCAGCTTTGCAGTCTGTATGGCATTCAGAAGTCTCGTACCACCCCATACCATCCAGCCGGCAATGGCCAGTGCGAGCGATTCAACCGAACCCTCCACAACCTACTGCGCACACTGCCTCCATCCCGAAAAATAGACTGGACCTCCTGCCTCCCTCAGGTCCTTTATTGCTATAATACTACTCCCCATCAGGCAACCGGTGAGTCTCCCTTTTTCTTAATGTTTGGGCAGGAGCCCAGACTCCCCATTGACTTTTTGTTGGGTAGAGTTCCGGACCCTGTGAGTGGAGAGGTTCATGAATGGATTCAGGAGCATCAGGCCCGATTACAGATGGCTTTCGATGGTGCACAGGAACGACTGAAGACTGCTGCAGCACGCAGGAAGAAAGCTCATGATCAACACATTCGAGGTGAACCCCTGATGGAAGGTCAGTTGGTTTTGCTGTGTGATTTCAGTGCCAGAAGGCGACACAAGCTGCAAGACCTATGGGGCCCCACAGTGTACCAGGTCGTCAAAGCACCTAAGGAAGGGGGAGCTGTGTATTCTATCGCCCCAAGGGATGATCAATCCAAAGTCAAGCACGTTCACCGTACCCTGTTAAAGGCTGTGATTGGAGCAGAGTCCCCTGGTTGTCCTGCTGCCAGTAATCCACCTCTCCTGAATAAGCCAGTCTCTGATGATTAGTTGTCCTGCCCTTTTGAGTGTGTGTTCGTGTCCATTCTGGATATTGTTTATTACGTTAATTGAGTTATTTTGTAAATTAGGTGATTGAATTTAGTTTTCTTTATTTCTTTCTTTGGTTACATTGGGCAGTTATTTGATACATTAGCCCTTTTTACACAGCCTCTCCGCATTATCTCCGGTTCGGCAATTCTCCGCCGATGGTGATTCACACAGAGCGAAGCATCTCCGCCTTCACGTGTGTAATTCACACAGAAAGCCGGCGCTGCGGCTCCTAAAGAGGCGTGATGGTACACGTCATGATGATGACATCGGTGTTTCCCCAGGTGTTCCCCGTATTAATCTAAACCCGCAGACAGTTTATAATCATATGGATGCTGTTATAATGTGTAGTGATCTAGATTCTGACCCACCAAACATCCTGGAAAGTGACGGAGTGAAGTTTTTCGCGCTAAATGACATAATTATACATAATCACATCAGAAAACACGCTGTCTGACTCTGTCACTCGCGGGACGGAGGCTGTTTTCTGGGGGAAAGTTCCCTGAAGTCTCCGTCGGGAGAGCTGACGGTCGCGGTGATTTATTTTCGTCACAAACACTCGGTGAGTGAAAAGTTTTTTGCAGACGCTGTTTTTCGGGCACAAATGTAACGAAGAGTCGGGAGGACAGGTGGAGGACGGACAGGAGGACAGACGCTGCTCCACGTACAGCTGCGGTATTTGTTTTCCTCATATGTTGCCAACGACAGTTACAGTTACTACGTTTCTTTTGTTCGGTCCTGTAACGTTGCTTTGTGGGACATTTCTCTGTATTTAGTTGGGTGAAGGACCTGTGTAGTTATCAGACTGTCAGACCGACACGCTCTCGCTCCGCGCCTCCGGATTATCCGTTCACACTGGGACGGCTCACCAATAATGCGGCCCTGATACTACCTCCAGAGGCGGATCAGAGCCGCAGCGAAATTCCCCGAGAATTGGCGCAGGATCCCCACATGCAAACGGCTGTGTGAAAGGGGCTACTGTTTAAGCCTGTGATCTGTCCATTACTTATGGTTTTCTTTCTTTTGTGTGTGTGTGTGTGTGTGTGTGTGTGTGTGTGTGTGTGTGTGTGTAACCCCACTAATTTGTGATTTTCTCCCTTTTCAGTTGCTGTAGGCCAGTGGTGGCGGTGCTGGTGACTTGGTGGTGGCATCCTCCCGTCTTGTCTTGCTGTGTCCCTGGGAGTGGGGTTTTTCTTCACTGAGAGTGTCTGCCACGTATGCCCGGTGACTTAAGTTTGTTTCTTTATTTTGGTGGATCCCTCCCCTGCACTAGCCTTCGTCCATCCACTTCGGCCTCAGCTCTGATTAGGTTTGCCTTGTTTTGTGTGAATGAGTTTTATTGGTTTTTTAAACATATGAAAATAAAGTGTTTTAAATGTTGAACCACTTCTCTCGCCCTCAAGTAACTACGAACCTGTGTGCCTTGTGTCAGGCGTTGTTGAGCTCTTAGTATTATTAGTTATTATTTTTCTTTTCACCTCCTCCTTGCCACACTAGAACGAAACACAGCCAGGAGCCAGGGGTTGTCCGTGCCCACACAGGTGCTGACCACTCTGGGGTTTCTGGCAACAGGAGCCTTCCAGAGGGAACTGGCCGACCGATCAGGAGTGTGCCAGTCCAGTCTGAGCCGAGCCATGCCAGCTGTGTGGTACGGGATCATAAGAATGTCATCCGGGTACATCAAATTCCCATACAATGCGGTTGAACAGGCCAACATTAAAGCGCAATTTGCAGCAAGAGCCGGTTTCCCCAATGTAATCGGAGCTATTGACTGAACACAAGTTGCTATAAAAGCGCCATCACAGGATGAATTTGTTTTTGTGAACAGGAAACATTTTCATTCAATTAATGATAATATGTGATGCGCAAATGCAGCTCACCAACATCGTGGCAAGGTGGCCTGGTTCAACCCATGACTCGTTCATTCTTACCAATAGCATGGTTGGTAACAGGCTGGAGGCTGGCACGGTGCGCGATAGGTGGCTTCTCGGTGAGTTAATTTATCCATTTAATTGCGCCCCGAATTTAAACCAGCACAATGCCCGTTTTGGCACGTGCATTCAAATATGTGTATTTGTTTTTCCCTGGTGAAAATAGAGCGGCAGAGCTATCTAACAAGCCCTTTATTGTCTCCTTGTGTATAGTATTTGTGTGAATAAACGCGTGCGTAAAGTTGGAAATGTCACATTGCAGTAGCCACGGCGCACTTCTGCAGTCATGAATATAAGTGTGATCAGTCTCAGTGTTTATATCCTGGTAACTTTACGCACAAGCATGTGTAATGTGAGCAGCCTATTGTACAACACAACACATTTACCTAGGGGATGATCTGTGTCGCCTTCATGGGCCCCCACAACTCCGGTTAGAGCTGTGTCACCCACAATAGCCGCCACTGTCGATCAAAGGGAGTCAGTTCCTCCCCTCCTGTCCCCCCGCCGTGGCGGTCACGCTTCGGCAGTGGGCCGAAATCCTCCGCTTCACCTCCACCTTTACGTCGGACCATTTCTTTTATATTTCAGTGGGTGTGCACTGCTCTGACCCCACAGCGTTCACTGCCTCACACACACGGTCCCACTCAAATTTTTTTTTTGTGTGTGTTTATCCTCGAAGAGAGGCTACCATATAACACAGCTCTTCGGGTCTCCACTTCATTTAATAAAATTTCGAGCTCAGACTCGTTGAAGTTGCGCTTCTTCCCTTTACTCATTGCGTAAATCTGATGGTGCACAGAGGGAATCCCCGGTGAAGGCCCTATTTAAATTAATTTGCATATTTAAATGGGGGCGTGGACAGGGAGGAGTTTAGCACTTCTACATGTGCGCTCAATTCCACGTTGATTGGGATGTACAAAGGAAAAGTGCTTGGATCCATGCGTACGCACACTTTGATACATCAGATTTTTTTTGTGCGTACGACAGTTTCTGGATTCTAGCATACGCCATGTTTCAGTAGGAAATCCACGCAAGTCTTAGTACATGAGGCCCCTGGTCCGCGAAAGTGACAAGAGTAAAGTTTGACTGTCAGATCTGTTCGAGCTAATCCCTGATTTCCCTTTTAAGCCTCCATGTGGAGGCAGAGGAGAAGCAGCTCTGTTTTATCTCGGGTTTCCACTACCGTGGAGAGGTAAACCTTATTGAACCCACAGTAGTGTTATCATTATTATCATTATTAGCTAGCTCGCTAACAATTTAGGGCAATTAACATACCGGTACATTACGTTAATGCTGATATAAACTGTTGATCGCCACATATGATTTTATTTTGATTTTAAAGGCATTATTCCTATTTAAAATGTTTGGAGATAGGTTTGTATGTTGTAATGATTTATTATGATAATTGTATTATGAAATTACTTCTTTCTTAATGACATTGCAGCTGTCGATCGAGTCAGAACTGCAAACCCAGGTGATGGACAATGTGACAGTGGAGACTGGACCCCCAAACACCCTGAGTACCGACCCAGATGTCCCACTGACACCAGGGTCTTTATTGTGGCATCCCATCCAGCCCAGCAGCACTGCAGGGACTCCTGCTCAGCCTGTTACTGTACATCATCTGTAACTGTTTTAATATTGTTTTTAACAATAATTGTTTTTGTTAATGGTTAATAATAATCTGTAAATAGTTATTTATGTAATTGTAATTTTGTAAATAGTTGTAAATGTTTAGACCTTAATAATAAAAGAAAACATTCAATCCCTTGTTGTCCCTGAAAAGTAGCACTTGATGCCGTTTGCTGTTATAAATTGTACTTAAGCTGAATGGAGTAGAAAACGTGTAACAATAAAACAATATTTTACTTCATGAATTATATAAAATGAACAATTAAATAACAACAGATATAATGTAAGGATTGTCCTCTGGAGCAGAGAAGAGCCTCTCCATCCTCATGTCCTCCTTCATCCTACTCCTGGTCACTTGGCCCTGGTGTGACCTCAGGGATGGAGGCAGTTAGGACAGGGGGGGGGCACTGGAAGGCCCTCTGCTGTCCCTGGATATTTGCAATCCTAAGGCAGTGGAAATGAATCACGTCAGCAATTTTCAGCAAATGTATTAACTTGCATGGGTAAAACAAATATAATTTAGTTTCCACATCATCATCCAAACCTGCAGCTACTTTGTACTTGTTCTTTAAATGGTCCCACTTGTTTCTGGCCTGCTGGGCTCGACCTTCCCCTGCAGGCCCATTGTTTCCAGAACTGTTCTGAGCACAGAGAGAAGCAAGAGAAAAGGTAAACACAAGATCACATTAACACAGGGATGCAAAGATTTACAAAAAGTGACCTCTAACAGTGATGAAGCTCTCTGTTTGCTCCCTAAAACACAATGAAATATAAAAGATGTTTTGTGTTACGTTAACAGACAAAAGAGATGTAATACAGCAAAAAATATAATCATCACAAGGATAATCATAAACTTAGCTCTTTATTGAAACCTTTAACTAGACTTTAAAAGGATCACAGCCTTATATAATTCTGTTCATCTTGGTCCATTTATGTATATGAAGTAAAACTAGTCTATAACATCTCCACCGTCACAATAGGGATCGAGATGAGGTTTGTGGGGTTAGCAGTTCTTTGAGATAGGAGGGGGCATTGCCATGGACGCTCTGGTGAATGAGGAGGGAGACCTTGTAGTCAATCCTGGCGGAGATGGGAAGCCAGTGAAGTGAATGGATACATTTTATTTTGAAGATGATTTTTCCCCGGGTAAAACATCATTTAATTTGCGGAAACAGAAATATATTCTGTGCTCAATAAATGCATTTGCATGTTTGCTTTTATGCATTTTAAGGTGCAATAATAACCTCTGCGCTCTCACAAACTCTTGCTGGCTGCGCTGCAGACAGCTCACTCTTGCTCTCAATCTCTCCTTCTGTGCGCTCAACTTCGCCTGCACACTGGCTCAAGCTTGCACTGCGTTAACAAACTGATCTCTAAGTCTCCCACTGGGTTGACTTTGTGGCACATTTATATGACTGTGCCAACTTGAGCGAGTATTCTCCACCATTACTGCACTCTGCAACGGCGCAGTTACGCGCGTCTCCGAGTGACAACTCCCTCCCAAAACAAGTCCAGCAGGCTCCACAGGTGTTTGATATAGTAAATAGCTGCCCGCAGTGTCTCCACCTTGCTGAGTCGCTTGTCTTCCAGCTCCTGCGGAAGACCACAACAAGGCCACGCGAGCGGCCACGGCTAGCTTTCATTTACGCAGAGCACTCGAGCCCCTCCTTTGGCGGATGAACGCAGGCTCAAAGGAGTAATCACACACGCCGAGGAGTCCATGAAAGGAGAAATACGAGAACCGTGTGTAAGGTAAACTCTGGCCGTGCACGGGGTCGAGGTATGCGGCGTCCAGGTGGAAGGGCAGTCTGAGTCGGAGCGCATCCTTGTTGTGCGCTCCAGTGTCATGGAGAAGCCATGGAGAGCAAGCGTGGACATATGAAACAGGCTCCACCAACACCTCTCTATTAATTAAAAATAATAGAACATGTTTGCATGGGGTGTGATCCGGGGCAGAGAAGTAGCCCTATCTCTCATCAAGATACAAATTGTTTGCATAATGTTCCTTCCGATGACACTGTAAATTATTGATACTTGGAAATTGACTTGTGGGCCGCATTGAATGAGGACGAGGGCCGCATGCGGCCCACCAGTTGCCCATCCCTGATGTAAAGTGTGAAGAGGGTGGGGCCAAGGACTGACCCTTGAGGGACCCTATAGGTGACAGTAGCCCTTTTTACACAGCGTCTCCGCATTATCTCCACAGCGGTGGTTTGCCAATTCCCTGCCGATGGTGATTCACACAGAGCAATGCATCTCCGTCTTCACGTGCATAATTCACACAGAAAGCCGGCGCTGCGATTCCTAAAGAGGCGTGAAGGTACACGTCATGATGATGACGTCTGTGTTTCCCCAGGTGTTCCCCTTGTCAATCCATCCCGCGGACAGTTTATAATCATATGGATGCTGTTATAATGTGTAGTGATTGAGATCCTGACCCACCAAACATCCTGGAAAGTGACCAAGTTACGTTTTTCTCGCTAAACTACATAATTACATGATCACCATCAGTAAACGGGACACTGTCTGACTCCCCCACTGGCGATGACGGAGGCCGTTTGGGGGTAAGTTAAAGTTGTTTGCCGGTGACAGAAGCTGTTTTTTGAGCAGAAATGTGACGAAGAGTCGGCAGGACAGGCGGGAGGACAGACACTTCTCCACGTATATCTTCGGTATTTTTTTCCTCATATAAGTTGACAACGACAGTTACAGTCGTTACTTTTGTTTGGTCCTGTAACGTTGCTTTGTGGGACATTTCTCTGTATTTAGTTGAGTGAAGGACCTGTGCAGTTATCTGGCTGCACGACCGACACTCCCTCACTCCGCGCCTCCGGCTTATCCGTTCACACTGGGACGGCTCACCAATAATGCATCCCTGATACTACCTCCAGAGGCGGATCAGAGGCGGATCAGCACCAGAGCGAAATTTCCCCCCTCTTCGCATCTGAAACTTTCACACAGAGGAGGGTGCAGTCCAAGGGTGTGATGTAGCCGGTTGAGAAGACAAGTCAAGGAGTATGAGGAGAGAGGGTGAGCCAGCATCCGCCGTCATCAGCAGGTCATTTGTGACCCTCATCACAGCTGTTTCAGTGCTGTGGGCGGAGCAGAAACCAGACTGCAACTTTTCGAAAAGGTTGTTATGTTTCAGGTGATCCTGTAGGTGGGCAGAAACTGCTTTTTCTAGTACCTTGGAGAGAAATGGAAGATTGGAAATGGGCCTGTAGTTGGCAAGGATTTCAGGGTCCAAGGAGGATTTTTTAAGGTTAAGTCTGATTATGGCAGTTTTTAGGGCAGGTGGAACATAGCCAGCTTTGATGGAGTGGTTTATCACTGTGGTGATCAGAGGACTTATAATAGAGATGTTTGTTTTCACCAGGGCTGTAGGAAAGGGGTCAAGGACAGAAGTAGAGGGGTTTCATCCTCCTGATGATGTCCTCAACCTCTTGCTGTGAGACTTCAGGGAAGCAGTGGAGAGGCTGGGAGATCCCAGACTGTGGGTTGACAGTCAGGATAGGTAGAGTGGAGAGACAGCCAGATAAGACATGGTGTCAATTTTGGAGCTGAAAAAGGTCACAAAATTATTGCAGTATTCTTCTATAGTTTCTATGTGGGGGGCTGTTTGTTGGCTTGAGGAGATGGTTTATTGTGGAGAATAGCTGCTTAGAGTTTCCAGGATTCTCTTTTGTGATGTTGGAGTGAAATTGTGATCGTGCCTCTCTGAGGGATTTTGAGTAGGTCCTTTGGTGTTCCCAATAGGCTTGTTTATGTACAGAGAGTTCAGAGGCTTTGTAACGCCGCTCCAAAGCACGCCCAGCTGTCTTAATTTTCCGTAGTTCGCTAGTGAACCAGGGTGTTGAATGGGAGAAACTGACTGTCCAAACGGTTGCATGGAGATCCAAGATATTAAGCAGGGTTTTGTTATAGAAATCCCCAGAATTGACACACTGGAGGTCCACAGTCAAATGATCTGGGTTGATGTTTTTCAGGTTCCTAAAGCGGAGTTGGTGTTTTTTCTTAATGTTGGGGGACGGAAGTGGCAACTCCATGGAGATGACTTTGTGGTCAGACATGCCCAGGTCACACACCAGTAAACTGCTGATAGGGGCAGAGTCTGTGATAACCAGATCGAGAGTGTGCCCCCTGGTGTGAGTGGGTACACCAACATGTTGAGTAAGAACAGTCCAAAAGTTGAAGAAATTCAGCAGCAAGACATCTGCGCCACCTGATTTCGCCATGTTCTTCTTTCATTCTTATATGCAAACAGAAAGCTTCATTAAAGTCTGAGGTCAGAACAACCATTTCTTCACTGGGGCAAAACATTCTGCCACAGTTGGATGGAAGTAAGGCAATAATAAATAGCCAATTTGTCAGTCCTGATGTCACTTTTTGTAAATCTTTGCATCCCTGTGTTAATGTGATCCTGTGTTTACCTTTTCTCTTGCTTCTCTCTGCGTTTAGAACAATTCTGGAAACAATGGGCCTGCAGAGGAAGGTCGAGCCCCAGCAGGCCAAAAAGAAGTGAGACGATTTAAAGAACAAGTACAAAGTAGGTGCAGGTTTGATGTGGAAACTAAATTATATTTGTTTTACACATGCAAGTTAATAAATTTGCTGAAAATTGCTGACGTGATTGATTTCCACTGCCTTAGGATTGCAAATATCCAGGGACAGCAGAGGGTCAGCGGGAGGCCCAGCGCTGCTACTTGGCCCTGGTTTGTCCCCATGGATGAGATATTACAACAGAGGTCTTCCATTGCCCCCCTTGTCCTAATTGCTTTCATCCCTGAGGACACACCAGGGTCAAGTGCCGTGGCAGGTGACCAGGATGAGGAGGATGATGATGAAATTAAGTTAAATTATTTGTTCATAATTGTTCATTTTATATAATTCATTAAATAAAATATTGTTCTATTGTTACATGGTGTTCCATTTAGTATTTACAACTTAAGTACAATTTATTACAGGGTTAGCAAACAACATCAAGAGCTACTTTTCAGGGACAACAAGGGATTTAATTTTTTCTAGCAGTAGTAGTTTATGCTGTAATTTTGTTAATAGTTGTACATGTTGAGACCTTAATAAGGTCTCAACATTTACAACTTAAAACACTTTAAATAGGAATAATGCCTTTAAAATTAAAATTAAAATCAAAAGCAGTTTATATGTCAGCATTAACGTAATGTATCGGTATGTACCGAATTGACCCAAATATAGGACGACCCCGATTATAAGACGACCCCTCTTTTCAAGACTAATCCTAAGGAAAAGTCTCTGATAACCAAAATTCGGGTTAGGTGAAGTGGAAAAGGACTCAGAGTCTCTCCCTATGTTGACCACCGACAACATAGTTTGGGTGGAGAGACAGAGGCAAGGCACTGGCCGGCGCAAGTATGTCCCCAGACCACCGCCCACTTGCTAGCATGAACCATATGAGAGGAGAAAAGAAGAAGGAAGAGGAAGAGAGGGGGGAGGGGGGTGGGGTGGGATGGGAAACGCAGAAATCCAAACTTCCAAGCACAGTGGCAGAACAGATCCGAATCCACATCAAAGAGTCCAGCGTCCAGCATAGTTGTGAGTATCACATGCAAGCTGAAGATCAAGTGTCGGAAGTGTCCAGGGTCAGGCCAAAGAGAAGGAGTGGTTGGGATTAGAACCAGCCACATGGGTGGGCATCCTTCAGTCAAAGAAGGGAAGAGAGGGCCGACAAGGACTCCAAACACTTATAGCCAGAGCAGAGGCGAGGGGGAAGGGGGAGGAGGGGTGGGAGATGCAGCAATCCTAATTGCCAAGCACAGAGGCAGACCAACACCCACAATCACAACAAAGATTCCACTGTCTCCAGTAGTTCTGGCTGCAACATTAAGCCAGACTATGTGTGGCCAGTATCCTGATTCATATGAAAATGCAAAAGAGGCGTGCAAAAGAGCAATTTGGGGTTAGGTATGAAGGGGGATTTGGTTGGGGTTAGAGTAAAAAGACTGGTGAGGACCTATAAAAAACAATGAGCAAGAATAACATGGCAAGGACAAGAACACCAAATGCAGCCCTCAGGACAAATGCAGCAACCACAAGCCCACATTGGGTTTAGGCATGTATGCAGGGACAGCTGAGGAGGAGGAGAAGCACACACTGTTGTGGTCACATACATCAAAGCAAAACTGGCAAGAGCAAGGAAGACAAAGAAGTGATGCCAACTTGGGATCAGGTTTAGGAGCATATGTAATGATTTAGGAAATAATTTTTAGCCTATGTAAATTAGAGAGCAGAGCAAAGCTAGTGAGTTGGGACAGTGCTGGAGTTGTCATCGTCTGTTCCCCTCAGCAGTCACCTCCATGTGGTCCGCACCAATGGAGGCTGACAGCTGCAGCGGGAGGTCTCTCCTGTCACTGCAGTCTCCACTCCACGTGGTCCGCACCAGTGGAGTGCCAGAGCTGCAGGAGGAGGAGACTTAAAGGCACAAGTGGACTACTCTGAACAGCGCAGGGGAGCATTGCAAGACATCCGCTACAGACCCTCCCCCGGGGGGGAGTCCACCATGTACACCTGTTAGACCTGAATCCCTCCCATCGACTAAGACAACAGCGCAGAGCGTCCGGCCAGAGACCGGTGCCTCTCGCGCTGTGCAGAGCCCCAGGAGAGAATGTGGTGGTGCAATGGAGGACTCGAGGAGAGCTGAAGGGAGCAGGAATGTCACCGTGACGCCATGACAGACATCTCCACCTGTTGTCTGCATTTAAGAGAACGTGAGCCTGTATTTCGGCCCGCGAAACTCCAAAAGCGAAAAACCAAAAGGGAATTTCGAGTGATGAGCTGCAAAGTCTGTTCTCACGGGGACACATCCTCAGTTGTGCGCCTCAGGATCCCGGGGTGTTTCGACGCCTTACCACAAGACACCCTCACCCGAGGAAGGTCCAGCCAGGAGTGTACTGCTCCTGGTGTGTGTCCCCTCCTATGCTACTCTACACTAGCCACTTTTTATTAAAAAAAATTTTTTTTGTTGAAAAATAAATTTTTGTCATTTTTGAGAAATATGTATTTTCATTATTATTATTATTGAGAATACATGTTTTAGAAAGGTGATATATAAGAGAACATAAATTTGGGGGGGCTCCCAAAAGCAACCAGCAAAGGAAAATTCGTAAGTCACTCAAAAACAGCAGAAGAGAAATAGTAGAATGCTGAAAATGCAGCAGTTTGCCAGTCAGAAGAACGTCAGAGAGTGTGGTCCGTTCTTAGACCCCAAGTCAACCTCCAGAAATAACCAGGAGCAGCCCCGCAAATGCAGTGCTTCCCCGGCCACTCCAGAGGATTGGAGGACCAAGGCCAGCAGAGACAAGCTCTGCCTTCTTGATCCCCCAATAAACTCAGGGCCAAGAAAAAACCAACTCTCTGCGTTCCATACACCGCACAACAGCAGGGAGAGGTACAATAATTAAATTTGGAAAAATGCAAAATGCAAATTTGGAAAAATTGAAAAAATAAAAAAATGTTTTTTGTGAAAAAAATACTTTTTTATGAAAAAAACATTTGTAAGAGAACACCATACTCACCAGGAAGAAGGAGGAAGAGGGTTAGGGTTAGTCTCAATAACAAACTCACATTCCCTCCTTTCAATCTCTTGGAAGCGGCTGCTTACAGGACCACGATAAGCTTTTCTCTTACTGTTAGTCTTTTTGGACCCGCCATCTTCGGACGTTACACTCCGTAACTCCATATTTCTTGGCTGGCTGACAGTTGTTTGGCGCCTCCGCTGCATTGACCACCATTATCTTAAAATTAGCATCATAGCTCCGCCTCAGATCAGATGTCTGTTAACTTGCCCCACTTTTGATCCACTTCGCTCCGTACAATCACCGCGCCTCTCCATTTTTCATCTACTGTCACTTCTTCTCCGCTGTGATTGACAGATGACACCAGCCACAGTGTCAGTGACGTCTCTACAATAAGCTGGCGCCCTCTGCCGTTGCGGTCATGTAGCGACCCAGATAATTATCAGCATGTGTCAACGGTTAGACCCCGATTATAAGTCGACCCCACTTTTTCACAAAATTTTCATTGAAAAAAACCTTGTCCTATATTCGGGTCAATACGGTAATTACCCCTAACTATTAGCGAGCTAATAGTGATAATAATGATAACATATCATGTTTATATTTGACAGTCAAACTCTAGTCTTCTTGACACTTTTGCGGGGCTGGGCGGCATAGATAGTGACATAAGGGTAAGGGAGGGAACATCTGGTGATGCAGCCAGGAAATGCTCCGAAGGCTAGACTGTCCCATTTAGCAATGGTAGGCGTGGCCATCGAAGGTCTCTCCGAAGGACTCGCCTTCGAAGGATGCAGACACTGAATTCAGGGGCTGCATCCTTCGAAGGCCACATCGGAAGGCCAATTACGCCACAACGCCGCGCGAACGTTGCCCTAATTCGAAGGCTCCTCCAAATTCAGCCCACAAATGCAGCCTTCTTTTCCCTGTTTTTGAAGGATGCACCGCTACTATCCTTTGCAGCCTTCCATATCCCAAAATACTTTATGCACCTGAAAAAAAAAGAAAGAAAGAAAATGGCAGCATTGTGTGGCGTAGATCGTCACTTTCACAGGCCGGGTGGCAGAAATTGTGACATGAGGGTGAGGGCGGGAACCAGTGGTGGATCTAGATCAGTTTTAATAGGGGGGCCAGGTTGGGACCGGCTTTTTTGTTGGGGGGCACATACAACCCGGGAAAAAAAGACAAATCAAATATAAATGGGACTTAAAACAGTGTTTACAATTTCAACATTTATGATTGGGTAGTAAACTGCTGAGACACTTTGTTTCTGCCTTTCCCTTCAAAACCAAAACCGGACTCAGAGTTACGGGGGCACTGGCCCCTGTCGGCCCCCCCCTAGAACCGCCCCTGGCGTGAACACCTGGTGACACAACCAGGAAATGCTTCGAAGGCTAGATGGTCCCATTTAGCAATGGTTCATGTGGCCTTCGAAGGTCTCTCCCAGGGAAGGCCGCACAGGCTGGGTCCTTCTAAGGATGCAGCCCCTGAATTGGGATACATCCTTTCTCTGTCTCTATTCCACCTGAGCAGAGACAGGCAGTCCGCCTGGAGGCCGGCTGTGGTACCACATCTTGTTTTATGTGTACCTGATGGGTGTGGTAGTCCTGTTCTGGTGGCTTTGTTTCAGTCAGGTTTAGTTGTTTCTTTGTGCTAGGGTAGAGGGTTAGTCACCAGCTCTAATGGCCAGGTGGGTCGGTCTGGGAGGCTGCCTGGCCCATCAGTTTGTTTGATGATTCAGGGTATTTCCCTCTATGTGGTTTTTGTTCAGTTAATAGATGTGTCTTCTTTTGCGGTATGGCGGCGAGCTGAGTGGACGTGTGTTAACCTGCTCTGCTACCCTGTGGACTAAATCCTTCATATATATTGTTCTTCAGCTGGTGAAATACCTACGAGGCCGAGTGCTAGCAAGAAATCTTCAGCTAACATGGAAGTCATGGACACCGACGCTAGTTCAACTCCGGTGGCGAAAAATCGCCAGATAAAAGCAAGGCTACGGCAGCTGGAGAGCCCGGCCCTATGTCGGCTGCCATTCTGACTGCTATTAGCGAAATGAAGACAGAGTTTCCCACCAGGTTTGACGGCGTTTTGTCAACTATTGAAAGTGTCAGGAAAGACATCACTGACGGCAGAGCGTGTCACCGGGGCAGAAACAAGGATTTCAACAGCTGAAGACAACATCACCTCGCTCCAAACAAAGACATCTTAAAATGTTTAGGGAGTATAACTATACAAACTATACCAAATGTCTAGTGAGATAAAAATTAAAATCACATCATGAAACTGCAGGGGATTACAAAAACTTAAGAAAGTCAAACAAGTCATGAACAGGATAAAATCAATGCAGTCTAACATTGTATTTCTTCAGGAAACACACCTGGCGTACAATGATGATCTGAAAATTAGGAGAAGGTGGAGAGGCAAGGTCTTTTCTGCATCGTTTAACTCACAAGCTAGAGGTGTCACTACCTTGGTGCATGAGTCAATACCGCTTCAGGTTAATAAGGTTATCAAAGACAAATTTGGATGATACCTTATCATTCAACATTTCTAAAAGAGCAAATTATTTTCGCAAACATATATGCACTAAATACAGACGACCCCAACTTTTTACAAAATGTATTCCTTGCTTTGTCCACTCCTCCTGGTAAATGTGTGGCGGCAGGCGATCAACTGTGCATTAGATCCGGCAAAAGATAGGACCTCTGGAGCCATGGAGTCTCACATTTGTAGCAGGGCAATTATACAACACTTCATGAAAGAATTGAACTTAATAGATATCTGGAGGGAAGAAAATCCTGATGATTTAAAGTTTTCGTGTTACTCTGGTGTACACAAATCCTATTCAAGAAGGGACTTCTTTTTGATATCTGCAGAGCTGAGGCATAAAATCAAGGAGTGCTCTTATGATGCTATTCTAATTTCAGACCATGCTCCCAATTCATTGGTATATCAAGACTCAAAGTGAAAGACGCTAGGATTTGGCATTGCAAACAAAAATGGTTGGCCGACCCTGGCTTTGTCTCTTTTCTGGATGAACAAATTAGTCTGTATTTTCAAACTAATACAACAGAAACGTCAGCAAGCACGAGATGGGAGGGCTTTAAAGCTTTTATTAGAGGCCAAATAATCAGCATCACAAGCTCCAAAGCAAAACTGACTTTTCAAAAGGCAAAACATTTAGAGACATAAAATAAAGGAAATAGAAAATGAGTATTATAGAACAAGGTCAGCAGAATCTCATCAAAATCTATTGTTGCTTAGAGCTCAATACAATGAATTATCTGCATCAAAAGCGATGGCCAGTCTGTTGAGACTTAAGCAGTCCGTCTTTGATCAGGGTGAAAAACCTGGGAAAGTATTTGCATGGTGTCTCAAGCAGCTACAGTGTGAAAGGGCTATCACCTCACTGCAGAGTGATCAAGGAGAGACCATTTTTGATCCAACAGAAATAAATGAATCTTTCAGGAATTTTTATGAAGGTCTTTCTAGTTCAGAAATAATTAATGACGATTTGGAACAAAAAGTATTTTTAGATGGTATAAATATACCCAATGTACCAGAACACCTTAGGATAAATTTGGAGAAAGATATTACAGTGGGGGAATTGTCTGCTGCAATTGATAGTATTAAAGCAGGAAAAACTCCTGATGACCTGATGGCCTCCCAATTGAAATCTATAAAAAATGTAAAAATAAATTGCTGACTCCAATTTCAGAAATGTTTACAGAGTCCGACAAAAAAGGCACCTTGCCATTGTCTCTAAGAGGAGCATTAATTACTCTGCTCCCGAAGGCAGGTAAACCAAATAATAAATGTGAAAATTGGAGACCCATTAGTCTGCTAAACGCAGATTTGAAAATACTTTGTAAGATTTTGGCAAAAAAGAATTGAAGAAATAATACCTAAGATAATTGGGGGGGGATCAGAACGGGTTCATTCGTGGCAGACAAGGCTTCCATAATGTCAGAAGGATTTTGAATATTCTTCATCACCAAAAGGGGGCGCCAGAGACTGCTTTACTGTCACTCGATGCAGAAAAAGCATTTGACAGAGTGGAATGGTCCTATCTGTTTGAGATTCTGGCACGCTTTGGTTAGGGAGAGAATTTTTGTAATTGGATAAGATTACTTTATAAGGAACCATACCCACAAATTTTGACTAACAGCAATATCTCAAAAACTATAAAAATAAATCGAGGGTGTAGAGAAGGGGACCCTCTGTCTCCATTACTGTTCATTTTGGCGATCGAACCTTTGGCAATTGCAGTGAGGTCACATGATGACATTTCTGGGATAACCATAGGACAGACTGAGCACCGTTTAGCCTTATATGCAGATGACATAATTGTTTTTCTCAAAAATACCAATAAATCCATCCTGGTCCTGTTAGATTTGATTGGGGAGTTCAGTAAGATTTCAGGTTATAAGATTAATAAGTCTAAAACATCTATTATGCTATTAAATCAAGTAGACTGGGAAAATCCATCCAACGTAGTTACACAATTTAGGGTAGCCAATTGCTTCACTTATTTAGGCATTCAAATTGTTCCATTGCTTAACAATATCATAGAAACTAACTATAGACCAGTTATGCAAGATGTCTCAAATTCTTTAGATAGATGGGCTGCTTTACCAATGTCATTAATTGAGAGAATAAATACTCTCAAAATGAATGTACTTCCTAAACTGTTGCATTTGTTTCAAAATTTACCTCTGCCATCACCAAGCAACTTATTTTCTCAACTGAAGACTCTTTTCATCAAGTTTCTTTGGAACAAAAGACGCCCTGGGCTGCGCCTATCATTGTTGTACTTGCCGTATGATAGAGGAGGGCTTAAATGCCCTAACCCACTATGGTACTACTGGGCAGCACAACTGAGAACACTAATGTTCTACTATGCGGAGGAGAATATGCCACTGTGGAGATAAATGGAAGGTTATACAATGAAGCTGCCTTTGCCCGCTTATCTGTACTCCACCAATTTTAAGAAATTTAAAAATGATACCAAGAAGCCTATGACTAAAAACATGATTAGTGTGTGGCAACAAGTTAAGAAATATCTCAAAGTAGTTGACTCGCTCTCATTATTTAGTCCAATATGGGGAAATGATCTCTTCCCCCCAGGAGGTGAGGGGGGATTTAAAATTTGGGCTGAACAAGGGTTAGAAAAAATAGGAGATCTTTATAATCCTGATGATAAACATCTGATGTTTTTTGATGAAATTGTTGCCAAACACAACATAGCTCGTAGCCATTTCTTTAGGTATTTACAACTGAGAGATTTTATTAGAACACAACAGTCCTTGTCCATTCCTAGCCTATCAACACTTGAAGAAATGATGGTGAAAGACTGCCAGGGGAGAGGCTTGATTTCCAAAATATATGAGGAATTGGTTGGTGAATCTTCAGAAACATCAGTAAAAAAGCTTGAGTCCTGGAGATAGGACCTACGGGAGAATATCTCCATCGAGGAGTGGGAGAGGGTGTGTACCAAAGCACAATTACAAACAGTGAACACACATTTAAGATTCCTGCAGTACAACTGGTTGATGTGCTCTAATATAACTCCAGTTAAACTTAATAAATTCAACAGTGACATACCGGATGTTTGTATAAAATGTGATAAGGAAAAGGGCACGATTTTCCACTGTTTGTGGCAGTGCTCTCAAATAAAGAAATTCTGGGAAGAAGTGAAACAATGTATTGAGGACATTTTAGAGATAAATTTACAGTTGGAACCAAAACTTTTACTACTGGGCATTAATCCAGCTAAGTGTAACATAAGAAAGAAGCAAAGAATATTTCTAGATATTGGCCTGCTGTTGGCAAAATTGCAATTGCTTGGAAAGAGGTAGATAGACCAAGGATAGGTAAATGGCTTTCAGAACTGACAACGACTCTGCCCTTAGAAAAGATTACATGTGGGGTAAGCAACCATTTTTTTTTTTGGCCTTTTATGGCTTTATTGATAGTACAGATGAAGAGGGTGACAGGAAACAGGGTGAGAGAGACGGGGAGTGACACGCAGCAAAGGGACCCGGGCCGGGATTCGAACCCAGGGCTGCTGCAGAGCCTCAGCACATGGGGCGCGCGCTCTACCCACCGAGCCACACAGCGCCCCAAGCAACCATTTTTTGATAACATCTGGGGCCCATTTAGAAATGTTCTTGCAAACAAAGACTTGTCTCATTTGGTGGAACCACCTGGGGAGGACCCATAAGTGGCCCTCTGCAGTTGGGAAATGATTACGGTCTGGTGTTGAATGACCACTATCTAATTTATGCAGCATAATGCTTACTTGTGAGTATGAGCAATGTGTGGTTGGTTTTGTACTTATTCCCTCCCTTCTTATTTACTTTCATTTTCTTATGTATTATTTGTATTTATTTATTTATTTCAATTGTGTAGTCAAGTTGTTTTTTTTCTTATTCTGTTGTTGTGTTTTGTTGTCATGTCTTGGTCATGTTTGATGATCATGGGTTCTGCATGGTCTGGAGCAAGAGTTTCGAGTCCCAGTGGTTATATATGTATGTGTTATTATGTCTGGAAATAAATAAAGATATTGTTGGGGAAAAAAAAAAATGATGTGTCTTCTTTTGAAGTGCAACTTGCTTGACTGTCTTGCATTAAACCTCATTTGGTGTACCTCCTGTAGGGGTCGTGACAATACCTGATCAAATAGTTTCCTCAGTAAAAAACTATGAGACCTGTAAAATATACATAAATAATATATTAATAAATGGAAATATCAAGGCTGATGCGTGATGGGATTTTAAATTCCATACCATATAAAATCTATGGCGTTAGAATATACATGTATAATATCAGATTAAAAAATATATATTTATATATATATATAATATAATAATCAATTGAAGAGTATAAGTTAAACATCTGAAACAGTTTTGTTTTTCTTCAGTATTTATTAGACAACAGAGTACAGATCAATAACTGATCAATAAAATGGATTTTAAAAGCAGACTAGTGAATAAACACAGTGAAGACAACAGAGAGAGCTCTGACATCACCATTTCAACAGGAAGTAAACAGGAGTGATGTCAACAGAAACAGGCACACACAAGGCTTCAGTGACGTCAAAATAAAAGTATTCAGGTGTGAACTCACCTGAGTGAAACGGTTTATTCAGGTAACACATGATTAATATATAGTTAATATATCTGAGCTGTAAAACAAGTTTACTTTTTTCTTCTACAGAGAATGCCTCAGTCTCAGTCCATAAACTTTAATTTTCTTTAACTGCTCACAGGGTCACCTGCTCACATGTGTCTGCTTCAGTCTTTTCTTGAAGATATAAAACACGTTGACATTTTCTGAATTCTCAGATTCTTTCACTTCCTTAAAGAAAATTATATTTAGGACTCAGTCAAACACAGAAATCATTGATTCTATGAAGATAATTTTGTTTTTTAACTTGTGAATAAATTGATTCAACATGTAAAAATAATAAAAACACTTGTTGGGTCTTTGTGGCTTCGTAGTTCAGTCAGAAACTGTTTACCTGCTTAAGTTGCTCGCTTGTTTGTTCTCAGTCCATTTGATCCTGCAGATCATACATCCGACCTGCAGAGAAACCAGCTAATACACATTTTGATCCGGGTGGAGGTGGGGTTAGGGACAGGGTCAGGTAGAAAAGGTGGAGGTGAGTCAGGTGAAGGTCAGTCAGGTTGACAGGTTGAGGTGAGTCAGGTGGACCTGTGGAAGTGAGTCAGGTGGACAGGTTGAGGTAAGTCAGATGGAATGCTGAGAGAGTTCATGGTCGGAGGTGGAGCTTGTCTGACGCTCAACCGCCCGCTGGGCCTTACAGGTGGCCATTTTGATCTGGATGTCCCTCTTTCTTTCGAAGTAGTCGACGAGCGGTGGCTCTGTCAGGAGGGACGCCAGCACCTGCTCGAAGGTGATCGACCAATCAACATCCAGCACACTGCCCCGCCTCTGCTCACCTCCACCGACCAGCACGGTGTCTTCGGCGATGTCTTCACACTGCAGCGATCCGGAGCTCACAACAGAGTATGATGACACAGAGGTGTCGTCTTTAGTTTCCTCCTCAGACGTCTGAGGAGCTGCCAGCTCCAGCTGAGCATCAGCAAGGGCCTGACATACCTGAGACTCATCTGACTCCTCCCTCTGAGGGTCAGGGGGCTGGGCCTGAGCTGCAGCAGAATCACTCTTCTTACCCCCGTTGTTAAACTTTTTACCAACCTCTCCGATTCGCAGCAGCAAGCTGGCGACGGTGGCGATGGAGTGATAGAGCTGCTGCTCAAGAGGCTCCTCACTGAACATGTTGTACAGAGTCTTGCACAGGTCAATGAACTGCTCCTACAAAGAGAAAGACAGGTCAGAGACAGACAGGTTAATGAACTGCTCCTACAGAGAGACAGACAGTTCAGAGACAGACAGGTCAATTAACTCCTATTACAGAGGCACAGACAGATTAGAGAAAGACAGGTTAAAGACGGACAGGTCAGAGAGACCAACAGGTCAGAGACAGAAACTTAACCTGGACCTGAACTAGACCTTGTCTCATCCTTACCTGGTTCATTCTGGGCAGGTCCTTGATAGTCTCTGTCTTGGGTTCTTTCTCTTTGGCCCACATCCTCAGGTAGTACCTGTAGTCCTTCACCTTCTCCTCTGAAACAACACACAGGTGAGAGTTCAGAGGTGAGAGGTCACAGCTGAGAGGCCAGAGCCGCACTGAAGATAAACAGTAACTACAGTCTGATCCATAGATACACAAAGGTTGATCATTTGTTTGCGTCTGCACAGTCATGGCTTGTGGTTCACTGACAGCTTTTGGGGGCCCATCATGGTTTTTGGAGCTTGCTGACGGTTTTAGGAGTTGCTGACAGTTTTTCGGGTTGCTGCAATCTGCCGTCTTGTCTATGTGAAAGGGAGGTGTAATATTCCTTCTTTCCAAAAAAGCCACTGGGGTAGGCGTAAACATGTGACGTGAAGCGCGAAGTTGGGTGTGAACAGTGACGTACAACATAGTCACAGTCATAATTGCTACGCAGCTGCCCACTCAAGGCCGGCGCCACTGCCGAGTCATTGGTGCTTCACCCCTGCCATGGTGTTAAATGTGGTGACACTTGATAGGTTTACTTAATTATAGACCCGTGGCCCATATTCTCGCCTCCTCAGTTAAATCCACGCCGATGTTAAACCCCCGCTATTGAAGGAAGCGCGCGGCAGAGCACCACGCCCCCTTCTTTTAGCTGCCTCACGTGACAGCCAACAGGAAGCAGGTCAAATTTGTCTTCAAAATAAGAGCTTTACATTGCTCCCCATTGGAGTTAAGGACTGGGTTCTTAGAGGGGTGCTTTTAATTTGAAAGAAGCGACCGTTAGTAGCTTGCCGCTAAATGAAGCTAACTCGACAGCAACCCCCCCTCCCTTCTCGACGTGCTCCTTAAACTAGCCTGAAGAGGATGGCTCAAGGCGCATCAGCAACAGCAACAGCATCAACAACAGCAATACAAACCAAAACAGTGACATTTAGCCCCGTGATACCAGTGTATCCTCAGTGTGATACCGAGGAGACGGTGTCATTTCCCAGATCTCAGCAGCATTCCAGTTGCTCATCTTGATGTCCATGGATGAAGTGATGAACTGACTGCTGTGATCAGCTGTTTCCTGGTTTTAAAACTCCCAGCTGTGGGTCGCACAATAGTGCACGTCATCAAAACCTCCGCCCATCTCACGCAATTGCTGGAACATCAACGACTTGGATTTACATAGCAATGGAGGTGGCATATCGGCGGACCAAAACAGACCCCCAATATACTGTCTAAATTCGTGGACAAAAGGACAGCCAAATTGGCGGGTTGCTGCCCAGTATAAAATGGCTACAGATGCATCCTCCTTTCTCTCAGGTCAATCGACGCATAAACAATCAGGAATCCAGGATCTGAGCATCTGGAGGAAAACAGAGAATTGTTGCTTCACAAGATGTGTTGATAATGAGTGATGAGTGTCTTTGGAATTGTAGATTAGGTAGCAATGGCTGCTGGTCTATGTGTTTCTCCCTTTGAAATTGACAGACAGCTTCTCCAAAGAACCATTACTCTGGGGGCCTAATCTTGCTCCTCCCCCTCCCTTGTCAAAGTGTTATTTATGATGGTGTGGTTGTAAAAGCTGTGACATTCCAAACTAAAACGGTCCTATACTCATCCAGAATTCTAACAAGTTTTAAATCACCATTGAAGAGGAATGTCGTCTTCTTAAAGTTAACAGATTAAGAAACAGTAGAGGAAATCAATCAAAAGTGATGTTTTCCACGTTTCTCTATGAGGTAGTTGTGCCAAAATGAAATCTCTGTGTTAATGCGTTTGATGTTTGGTGAAACCACAGCACCTCCTTTTAGTGAGTTCTGGTATGATTGGAAAAGACTTTCAAACAATCTTTATTTGACACTTTTTGTTTATCTTTATCTAGTAAAAATCTCTGACATATTTTTTTGTAACAAGTATTAAGATAGAACTAGAAGAAATATGTACAAGCAGGGTTTAAAATTAGCACCCGCCACTCGCCAAATGTGTGTAAAAATATGTTTTGGCGAGTAAAATAAATAGGTCACACGCCATTGGCAGGCTGCTGATATATTTGCTATATAACTTTCAACATAATGCCAAACAGTAAAACAGACGCAGTTTACAGCTACCGCAGATCTACTGATTGCGTTTCAAATTTGTCCCTGGCTGTCCACCGTCATTCAACATTTGAAAATGTATCAAGTTGCCCAATAATGACCGGCCACCACTGTCAAAGTTTTTCGTGCCTCTGATTCATGTCTTCATGTCACTCCGCAAGTAGTCCATTCATTTGTCACGACGGAACTTCATTGAGAGCAGAGCTCCACCAAAGAGTCTGCAATCGTTGCGGAAGGTTATCTGACATGTCAGTGTTTCCTCTATATGCATTCTGCTGCTGGATTTTCAGCGCTGCAAAAAAAAAAAGAAAAAAAAAAAGAAAAAAGACATGATTTTTGTAGGTTTAATATCACGGGCGAATGGTGAATTTAAGTTGCACACAGTGGAAGCACTACACCTCAAGTCATCTTGAAATCGATTATTATAGTCATTACTGCTATTTGTATAATTTCTACAAGTCACTGTTTAAGTTGAGTGACTGTAATCCTTGTCACCCTATTCAAAGGCTGCAACAGGCAACTCATTGAACCGAGGTGAAGTTAGTTCCAGGTTGGATATTACTGAGGTTCGCCCAGTGTTAGCAGCAGGAGGACGGTTAGCTCACCTCCCAGAGCCTTGCGCTGAATCACTGGAAACTGATTTAAGGACCGTCATTAAACTACATAATATATTAATACAAAATAATTGCAGTTTTTTCGATATCTTCCATGTCATGTGGCCCAGTGACTCCAAACCAGCAGCAGATTGTATTAGTAAACTGGACGAATGAGACACAGCTCTTTTTATTGTATTTTAGTGCTTCCCCTATTTTATATGAATATTAATATGCAGAATTATTATTTTTTTTTCTCAATACCCATGTCATGTGGCCCACTGACTTCTGAAACGGATTCTGTTTCCAGAATATTTAATAAGACAATAAGGGTAAAAAAGTTATCTAATGCTCAAGAGGTTAACATATTTTTAAGCAGCAATGTCAACTTCAACACTATTTTGTCTCATGTCTTAGATTCTGATTCTAAAACTCTGAAAATATATATATATATATATATATATATATGTATATATACATACATACATATATATATATGTATATATATATATACATATATATATATATATATATATATATATATTTTATTTTATCTCACCAGTAGTCACCATTTAAAGGGTTATTTTTCAATTTTTCCTCTGGGGTGGCATGTCCCCGGACAGTGTTGCTAGGTTACTGACTCAGAACACCGCTGCTACAAAAAAGTCTAGGGGAAACACTGTGTTTGAAGAATTTTGGACGTGTGGGGCAAACTACTTCTTTCTTAGCTGAAGCCAACAACGGGACAAACTGGATGTAAAGAGAGACATAGTGGAGTCGTATATTTTCCTGCTTTTTTGTCCTTTGCCAATCACACCTATGAGTAGTAGAGCAAGAAGTAGAAGAAGTAGTAGTTTAGATAGTTCCCTACTAAAAAACAATCAGTGGGCAATTAACAATTATCCTTATGCTGTTCAGTGTTTACTACAGGAAATCTGTTAGTTAAGGTTGTGATTGTGAACACTTCAGTGGCCGGTCAAAACATATTTTGGCCAGTAAAATTTCAAACCCCTACCTGCCATTGTTAATTGCCCACAATCAGTGGGCAATTAACAATTATCCTTATGCTGTTCAGTGTTTACTACAGGTAATCTGTTAGTTAAGGTTGTGATTGTGAACACTTCAGTGGCCGGTCAAAACATATTTTGGCCGGTAAAATTTCAAACCCTACCTGCCATTGGTTGGTAGGTCAAAAATGTTATACCCTGTGTACAAGTCATCAGTTTTAATGTATATTCAAGTATGTTTGATGTTTTGATCAAGTTTTACTTTTCTTTTTAACGTTAGTGATTTCAATTCTGTCATATTATTTCATGTAGACAAAGTCCACCTATTAAGCCATGGTGAAATTCTGGGAAAGGTGAAACACGAACTCGAAACATTAAAAACGATAGTATAAGCTTAATTAAGTCCCGTGAGTTTGAACTTATGATGTCGTCAGAGGAAGTGACGCTGTCAGCCTGCCCCTTTAGTTCTGCCTGCCAGACTGAATAATAAATAGAGAGACTTCGCTCTCTCTCGCTCTCTTGTTTTGAATTTTTTCATCCTTTAACCCTTTACTAGCGATCTCAGCAAATGTCAACCACATGTTGAAATTTTCTAAATTTATAATTTGCGGTATTGAAATGCTTCTTCTAAGTACATTCATTTTTGATGAAGCTCTAACAGAACGAAGTTCTGCTCCTTTTTGATCTTGTTTTGAATATGTCGTTAAGAATCACCGCCTGATTCAGAGGAGGTGAACTTAATTTAATTCATTTTGTACTGAGTAACAACGGAAGATCCGCCCAGCCAGCGTTTCATTCTCTAGTTATTTCGGACAAGAAGATGAATTAGTTTACGAGTCAGAGTTTAAGAACCACCACTCGAAGCAACAAAGAAGAAATCTTTATTAAGACCATAATCATTGATAAAGACGTTGCAGTAATTGGCTGCTTCAGAAACCGTACAAGTGGTTTCCAACGAAAGAAAGACATTAACGCTGAGCCAAGACCGGCTTTGCCCCCAGCGCACTCAAGCGGACATCCTGCTGGGCCGTGGGACAGGAGTTTCGTCAACAGAGACGAGACGCAACTTCCCTCTGGCTATTGGACCGGCGCTGCGAACCCACAGTTGACCTAAGAGCATCTAAGGAAACCAAAGCCGAGGACTTTTTTTCATACAAAGTAGGCTGAACATCTCCATACAACTGGATTCACACCCATGAAAATGAGTTGGTGTCTTAGGTTATGACTATCTTTTGAGCTTAAGAGAAATTCGATTTGGTCTCGTTAGTATTAAAAATTACTCCCGTAATATTTGAAAGCTAAATACCCGACCCGAAATTTCACCATCCACCCATGATCACTTAACCTTACAATTTTACTCATTACAGTCTCCACATTTTATGTTATCTGTTGTCTGAATTGCCATTTCATCTATTTAGCCTGAATTATTTAGTTAATAAACATTTATAACCGTTTTTGTTGTCTGTGCAAGTTTAATTGAAGCGAAACTCTCGCCAAAAAGCAACCAAGGCTTTATTTGGGCTTGAATATGAGTCAAATCTTCAAAATGAACGTGCCCAAAACCGAGACTACGGTAAATCTTAAAAGTGCCTCTTTCATCGTAACTATGCTTTTACACAAAGATTTGACTCATATTCAAGCCCAAATAAAACCTTGGTTGCTTTTGGCGAGAGTTTCGCTTTAATGTAGAGAACCAATGGAAACTGTGTAAAGGGGCATTCAGACCGAACGCGATAGACACGAATGGAGCAGCAACTCTACATTGAAAATCAATGTAAATGGCGCACTGACACGCGATTCAGGCGCCGGCGGCGCGAATGGAGCGTCTGGGGCGGCGCGACATCCAATCAGCGACGAGTTCAAGCCGACGACGTCACTTCCCTGTATGGTTGTTTACACTCAGACCAACATGGAGGACAAGCTAATTGTAACCGCAGCTCACCTCAGACAGATGGACAGGCGCTCCGCAGCTGAGATGGAGCGCCTGTAGTAGACCCGAGCTAACAGGTCCTCGAACTGGGCTCCGGTCAGCCTGAGGTACCGCTGGAACCGGTCGTCATCCAGACGGAGCTCCTGGAGGAGACAGTGAAATTCCCCCAGCTCCGTGCGTCTCCGGAGGGCTTCATGAACCCAGACACAACGGCGGGTGGTTTTCCGGCGTTTCTGGGACTTGTACAGCAGGTACAGTGCAGCAACGGTGGTGACATCAGCCATGATAGACGTGGAAAGAGAGCGGGTTGAGAAAGACCGGTTCAAAAATCAGCGGGCAAGCGCGTCGTCTTTTTTTCTCAAGCGCGAATGACGCGAATGAAGTGAATGACTCGAATGAAGCGAATAGTCCAAAATGATCAAGCGGCGCGAATGAAGCGTCTGAAGCAATTGTATTCGCGTCTATCGCGTTCGGTCTGAACGGCCCATAAGAAATCACTGCTTCAGAATATGAGAACGAATATAGATTATGAAATTGAATAAAGTGATTTGAAATTGATTTGAACTGTTAAAGCTAAACTTGTCCAGTCGGATTTGATTAATTTCCTCCGGATTATTCAAATAGATAAAATGGAGATGGTGCCCCATTTACGGGTGTATTATTAATCACCAGTGATTAATTACAATTCAGTTAATTATGGTATCCTTATTTATAAATGAAATTATCATTATTAAGGAAATGATTTAGATCTGGAGCGATCCTAGTTTCAAAATGTATGAAGGTAATCAAAGACGCTTATTTTATTTCTACTTGATGGTGACGTATGTAATGCACCTCCCACTGACAGGTGGGCGGCTATTTAATTTCTTTGAATTAAGTTTTGAGAGGGTTAGGAGGCGAAGCGCTAAAAGTTTCCCGATCACACGCTACTAAGTTAATCGTTTAATTTGATTTTGTGATTTTGGAAGTTAAGTCAACCAGAGATTCATGTTCAATAAACGATAGACCTGGATGAGCGTCGTCTCCGAGCATGCTTACGACGTGTGTCGGTACCTCTGCACCCCTCAGCTGGCTAAAAGGAGATACACGCCACTTCAGATTATAGTAGTGTATCTCCAACATCCTGTACACATGCTCGACATTTACCTTTCTTCTCCTCGCTGTCTCCATCTCCATCCTTCTCCTCGTCACCTGCACACAGACAGGAAATCATCTCTATCATCTTCTTCACCATCACCATCTTCATTATCATCATCATCAAATATTGATCAGTTAACGGTGACAGAGTTTGTTAAAAACATGAAGTTGACTTTGAAATGAAGAAAAGTGTTAAACTATGTTCAGACCAAAACCTAACCTGCACGTTTGATCGCAGGGTTATACATTTTTAATAAATGTCAGGACATCAGAGGCGTGAATGTCATGATGTCAGTGTAAGCGCCAATAGGCTTTTGTGACACAGCATCACTGGTTTACTTCTGTTCAATATTTTCAATATTTCAATATTTTCACCTCATGCAATTTCTTGCTTGACGCAAATTTTCGTGTTTAATCACGTCTTATCATTGACTGTGTATGTAATCTAGTTGAGCAAATAATTTGTGTTGCTTTTTCTCTGAACACAGCATTAAAGTGACATCAGGACTTTTCATATCTTCAGCATGTTGCAGTCCTGGCCATGCCCCTATAGTGATGTCACAATTCAGGTTAAAACAACTGGAGCCAGATGAAGCAAGTTTCAGCCTTTCTTGCTAAAACATGCCTGAGAGGACTCCAGCAGCAGATAGCAGAGTTCTGAGATGTCTACCTGGGCCTACAGGTGACTCTGGCTTCTTTCCCACCAGAGATGTTATGTTCCAAATACAACCAGTTTTCATAGGCCTGCCTGCTGCCCTACATCAAGCCTTACCCCGAGATTACACCAGATTCGTGTCCGCTGCTTTTCGGTTACGGTCCGGTTTTGCGCGGCCATCTGCTATCCGACGACCCCCACTAGTTGCGTTTTAAGTCCGCCACGGCACAGTGCTGTCTGACAACTGCCGTTGCGAGAGGAGTCCCCACCATAATCACACAATCACTTGCAACTGCAGTTATAGGTATGTGTTATAAACACAACATCACAAAGTGATCCCGACCGAAAGATTAGTAGGAGAGCTTGTATTTGTCTCAGAGTATTTTATTTTGAAAAGTACCCGGATGCTATATTGTTGTTTCGGTGCGTGACTTCCTGTCTGCTCTGTGCTAAATTCAGCTGAATTGCCGCATCGTGCTCTGACATCCGCCAGAAAAAGAAGTCCTGCATATCCGTTCTGGAGGGCTTCGGACAGACGGAGCTGGGACGGAGCAGATACGCAGTGCAGTGGACCTGGTGGAAGTAAACACATTGACTAGAGTGAAACTTGGAATTTCCAAGATGGCAGCACGTCCAGACAGCAGAGCCGATCGGCTAACGGTAGCGGATTATCATTATCTCTGCATTAAGGACAATTACAACTGGGACTTCACTTCATACCCCCAGAGATCCGGTGCTCTCCCCCAGACGCTCAGACGCTCCCCTCATCATCACCTCTCTGTCAAGATGGCGCCGGCGCGGGTGGCACAGGAAGCAGAAGAGGGGTAAGGGGGGTGCTTCAAGCTAAGCTAAAGGCTAACCCCCATAAACTAGCCATCCAAAGCCTCTTTCTCGCCAACACCCGGTGGCTAAACAACAAAATGGACAACCTGCGACTGCGGATTACTTCACACAGGCTAAACCACTGTGTGATGGTAATAACAGAGACTTGGCTGGACCAGTACACCCAAGACTCGATCACGCTAGCCGGCTGCGCTGTCTTCCGAGCAGACAGGACCACTAGCTCCGGTAAGAGCAGAGGAGGAGGACTTCATGTGAAAAACAGCTGGTGTACAAACGCCATTGGCAAAGACACTCACTGCTCTCCGGACATTGAGTTCATCATATTACAGTGCAGGCCTTTCTACTGGGAGTTTACATCAGTCACTAACACAGCTGTTTCTATACCACCGCAAGCTAAAACCAGGTTAGCCTTGGAGAAGCTACACCTCTCCATTAGCCAACACCAGTCTGCCCACCCAGACAGAATTGTGATAACGGCACGGGACCAACTTGAAGCCTGTCCTGTCGAAATTCCACAAATATGTAAACTTCCCGAAAAGAGAAAGTAACACTCTGGATCAGGTCTACTGCAACATTTCCAAAGCATAAAGCCAGCCTTCTGCCACATCTGGGACTCTCAGATCATCTGTCTGTCTTTGATCCCAGCATACAAAATTCTCAGCTGTAGACAAAGACAAACTATGAAGACAGTCAACTGTATGGACTGAGGAGGCCACCTCAGCCCTGCAGGACTGGATCGAGGACACCAGACTGGGATGTTTTTGCTGAGGGGACAGACCTGGAGGGACACACGTCAGCTGTCCTTTCATACATTAACTTCTGTGACTGTTTCAGAGACAAAAACTGTTAAAGTGCTCCCCAACCAGACAGCAAGGTGAAGACCCTGCTGAGGACACGGGATTCTGCATTGAAGTCTGGGGACCTGCAGGCCTACAAGCAGGGTGCGAACTACGGGGGAGCCAGGGGGGTCTCAGCCCCCCTTAATGAGACATGAGCTCCCCTGAAAACATTATTTGTAAAATTTTGGGGGGTCTCTAAAATATTGGCAAAATGCAGTTTTTCCCATGCATTTCCTTTTTGTTTTGTTTTTTGGTATCGTCATGATCATGGATCATGTGTAAAATTAGGCTATTTTTAATGTATGATTTGCGCATCATTACTTCACTTTAATAAAGATGCCGGCCTGAATGCAATTCTTGTCCTCCAGACATCGGAATGAAAAAAAGGGATCAATTGCGCTGGACCCGCTGGACCCGCTGAATTTCGGTGCTGAATCGTATTTACTGCCATGTTTTGCAGTCATCGTGTCTAAAAGACAACAGGGAAATCTACTTGCAAATTTCGGATTTACATAGAAATCGAAGACGAATGGAGCAGCAAGAGGCGAGTTCTTCAGCAGATGCTAGTTTGAGGACCGACACCACCGCTGCACCTGCGGGGACTGCTGCCCGTGAAAGCCAGCCAACAGCCGGGCCCGGGGTGACCATGATACAGGACGAGCCGACAGAGGCTGGAGATGGGGTGAAAGACAGCTCAGAGGCCGCTGATGACGGTGACTCCACCTGCCTCTCTCTCCCGGCTACCTGGACGGCCCAACAGTGGAGAGGATACCCGGCATACCTCATTATGTGTGATGTGAGTGGGAAAGGAGACGGACAATGTATTTTTACACATTACAGAACTGACACAAGGCACAGATGCGGCTTCATTTACAACAGCTTGAGACAGAGTTTGCGCCAAGCAGTAAGGGCTAATCTGTATAAACTGTATTATTAATTGTTAGCACTGTGTTGTATATGATGTTGCTGAGTTTTGGATCTCTGGTAGGCAGCATGTAGCGTCCGCTGATGTTATAATGTCCGCAAACGTAATAAACCACAAAGGTAATAAAAATCTGCAGCGTTTAATGTAAAAAACCCACAAATGTAATACATTTTCCACAAACGCAATAGCTGCTGCCTACTACAAACGTAACATGCGATTTCCCACAAATGTAGTAACTATTAGGTTGGACTTGGCAGGTAGTGATGCGTCAGGGCTTCTTCGGTTCAGCCCTGTGGGCAGCCGGAGAGAGATGATCCTCATTAACAAGAAATATTTTACTTATGCAAAGAAATAAATCTGTTAAACTCTCGAAGGGCCGGAATTCCAACACTACTAGAACCGGACCGCTAGATTTTAAACTCTATAATCTCTCATGTAAATACCCAATTGAGTGATGAATGCATTCATTGTGTCGTGATATTTTTTTACAAAACGAAATGACACCAAAATTGACTTTTAATAGGTTTAATTATACATTTATCAATATTCATATCATCGCACATAGTAAACCGTAATTATTGCATTTACACAAGATTTTAGTAGAGAAAACTTAGAACACGAAAATTAACGATTAAAAATAACTTTTTTGATAATGAAACATTTTATTTTAACAATCTATAATATAAATTTTAAAAAATTATAATAATCGAAAAAGCTTGAAAGGAGCTGATCTAATACAAAAAAGAGCCGTTGTGATCACTGGTCACAGTCTGCAGATTACCTCCGCTGTGCTCGCACAGTTAACACACACTGGCTTGTGGCATTCCAAGTGTCCGAGGTTTGGTTCTGTTCGCAGAAATTTCGGACCGGCACTGTTGACGTGTGTTATAGTCAGAGGTGGTAATACGGACTTGGTTCCTTGTAGCCAGACTGGCATGTTTTGGTTTTGATTTAGATTGGATGCGTGTGTGGAGGTTGGATGTGATATGTGCTGACATAAGGCATTAAGATCTACAGGCTTGTAAAATGGATGTGTTTTGAGTAAGTCCTTGCTCTGAGGCACGCGCAAGCGTCGTCGTTGCCCCCCCCCCCGAAAGCCGCGGTATAGTTTGCACACTGGCCACAAGCTAGCACGGCGAAGCCTGAGGACAGGCATCAATGAGGCAAAATACAGGTACAAGCAGCGCACAGAGGAGTACTTCAACAGCAACAACTCCAGAACCATGTGGCAGGGGATAAAGACTCTGACTGGCTACAAGGACAGCTACACAGCCACCAACTCCACAGACCGCACACTGCCAGACTCCCTCAACCACTTCTTTTCTCGCTTTGGCCATCGGATTGCTGCCGACACTACCAGGGAAGGTCAATGCCATTCAGCTGGACCAACATGAGGTCAGATCCACCCTGCCAAGAGTCAACGTGAGGAAAGCAACTGGTCCAGACAGGGTCACTGGCAAGATTCTCAAGGCCTGCGCAGACCAGCTAGTGCCACCATCATCTTCAACCTCTCTCCATCACAATCTGCAGTCCCCACCTGCCTTTAGTCTGCAACCATCATCCCAGTCTCAAAGAAAGGCACAGTGAACTGCCTTAATGAATATCGCCCAGTTGCTCTCACCCCCATAATTACCAAATGGTTTGAGAGACTCATCCTCTCTCACATCAAATCTGCCATCCCTGCTGACCTGGACCAACACCAGTTTGCTTACCGAGTGAACAGGTCGACAGAGGATGCTATCAACACAGCACTCCACACAGCCCTTACACACCTGGACCAGCACAACAAGTATGTAAGAGTGCTGTTTGTGGACTTCAGCTCAGCATTTAATACGGTCACCCGACACAAACTAATCTACAATCTAAGCAACCTGGGCTTAGGGAATTCTCTGTGCACCTTGATACTGGATTTCCTCAGCAACAGACCACAAAACGTCAAGGTGAGAGGCCGCACATCATCCACTCTCATCCTGAATACTAGCACACCACAGGGGTGTGTCCTCAGCCCCCTCCTCTACTCCCTCGCTACCCATGATTGCTCCCCCATCCACCCCACCAACACCATCGTCAAATTTGCTGATGACACGACCATCGTAGGACTGATCACAAATAACGAGTCGACTGGATTTAAACACCTCGCACAGAGCTCTCTGCCCTCTACATGCACGGGGAGGAGGTAGAGAGGGTAGAGAGCTTTAAGTTCCTTGGGGTTCACATCTCGGCCGACCTCACCTGGACCACACGTCCCTCATTAGGTGGGGAAGGCCCAGCATAAACTTTACTTCCTCAGGAAGCTAAAGCACGCTCACATCCATCAACACGTGCTAACCAACGTCTATCTGTCAATGATAGAAAGCCTCCTGACCCACTGCTGCACGATGTGGTTCTCCAGCTGCACAGCACAGAACAGGAAGGACCTGCAGTGGGTGGTTAGGGCAGAGGAGCGTGTCACCGGGACGACATTACCCCCTCTCAAAGACATTTACACTGGCCAACTCAAAAAGAAGGCCAGCTGTATTGTTAAGGACCCCACTCACCCCGGACAGTACCTGTACCTTCCCCCTGCCTTCTTGGAAGAGCTATAGATCTATCAGATCAAGGACAAACAGACTGAAGAACAGTTTCTTCCCACATGCAGTGTGTTTCGTTGTTTCTGATACAATGACAACAAACACCTATTCTATTCTATTCTAAAAAAAAATAAAAACCTATCAGCTCCACTGCCATGGCAGAGCCGTAATGCAGCGGACACATATCTGGTGGAATCGCTGGGTTACAGGTGGTGGACCCGCAACTCAGATGCCCCAGGGTGTGGTCCAAGCCACCAGGTCCTCACTTTCGAACTCTAACCTGCCTCTGAACCAGTTATCTGTTGGAGTTGTTACAGTCTGTGGTGCTGCAGTGAGTTACTGAGGCTTCTCACACAAACTGTACAAAGAGGCTTTGAGGTGGGAAGGTGGGAAACAGTTGCTGTGACATCACTGGCTGTGGGCGGGGCCAGAGCAACAACATGTCTGACAGCTTAGGTTTTAGGGTGCAGGGACAACAGCAGGTTCCCTCAAACCACAAAGACACAAACCTGATGTCACTTCCTGCTGCCCCGAAATGTCCAGATCAGACAGGAAGGAAGATTCTGGAAGGAAACATCACAGAAGAAGAGAAGAAGAAGAGCAGGTGCGTGTGAATGAGAAAGAAATCAATAAAAATCTGTTAATGAGGTTTTATCATGCAAATCAAACAGATACCTGACATTTTACATGGACAGGATGTTTCCATAAATCTGCTGAGTTGCTGCTGACAGTTTTTAAATCAGATCATTTTCTCTGTGAATTATCTGGAGTCACTTTGTTTTATTTTACTATCAGCTGATTCAGAGTCTGTTCATCATGTTATCCACAGAAAACCCAGTTATTGTGCCCTGAAGTGTAAAACAAACCCTAAACACAGAGCTCATGTGTCAGCAGGTATAACTTGAGTTCACAAAGGTAGTAGTAGAAATAAAGTAAGTCAGGAGTTTAAGTATTTATCAATGATTACCTCTTGGTACGTCCTGAGTGAAGAAGTGGGTTGCCTCCAGAGCAGACTCTGCCTCCTCAGGACACAGAGCTGCAACACAAACAAACAAACAAATAACAGATGAATACATGAATACACAAACTGCAGCCTCCTAGAAGTTTAACTGCAGCTCAGTTGGGTCAGTACGTTTCACAGCAGTCCTTTTCACACAAGCCCCTTTCACATAGAGATGGTGCATTATCGCCAATTCTCCACCGTTGGTCGTTCACACAGAGCCAAGCATCTCCGCCTTAGAGACGAATCGCTGTGTAATTTACACAGAATGCCGGCGCTGCGGCTCTTAAAGAGGCGTCACGGTACACGTCATGATGATGACGTCTGTGTGTTTTTAAGGTGTTTCCCCGGTGCCCCCCTGTCAATCTAAACCTGCGGGTAGTTTATAATCATATGGATGCTGTTATAATCAGGCACGAAAATGGGTCAGGGGTGAAAAAGGTGAGAAGGGTATGACCCCTCTCGGGGGGGGGGGGCATGGTCCCCCGAAAGACATTTTTTAATATTTCATATTAAAAAGCATCAATCTGATGCATTTTGAGAGAAAAATCATTGGTCACATTATGCTATATAAGAAATGAGACTGACAACTTCTCTCATGACATGCGCAACAGCACATCTTCAATAGCGCAATCTGCTGCAGGATGAAAAAAGCAAGTCCTTAAAGAGTGTGTTTTGACAAGGTGAATATGGGTTTTGAAGAAGTTGCTGTCTCTCTGCTTGAAAGGAAGGGGCTGGCTGTACTGTGTTGATGCCATGACCTGCACCACAGTGTGCCTGCAGTGCATGGCTGCCCTTGTTTGCATAGTTAATGGCCGTTTTTATACTGGGCAGCAAGCTGCCAATTCGGCCGTGCTTTTTGCGGCCAGGTCCGCGGCTTTAGACACAAGGCGGTATATTGAAGGTCTGTTCTGGTCCGCTTATTTTCCGCCTCGGAGGCTACACCTCGGAGGCTATCTAAATCTGAGACGTCGATGTGCCGGCCCCTGCGTGAGATGGGCGGAGGTGTCGATGACCTGCACTGTTGTGCAACCCACAGCCTGATAGTTACCAAGAAACAGCAGGAGGAGGAGTACAGGGCTCTGGTAGACAACCTTGTGGAGTGGACTGGACAGAATCACCTGCGGCTGAACATCAGCAAGACCAGAGAGATGGTGATAGATTTCAGGAAGAAGAGGAAGACGGCTTTCCAACCTCTGTGCATTCTGGGAAGGGATGTGGAGGCGGTGGAGGATTATAAGTACCTTGGTGTTAACATCAACCACAGACTGGACTGGAGATCTAACACTGAAGCTGTGTACAAGAAGGGGATGAGCAGACTTTACTTCCTGAGGAAGCTGAGATCCTTCAACGTGTGCAGCAAGATGTTGGAGATCTTTTATCAGTCTGTGGTGGCCAGTGTACTTTTCTTTGCTGTGGTTTGTTGGGGAAGCAGCATTGGAGCCAACGACACCAACAGACTCAACAAACTGATCAGGAGGGCTGGCTCTGTGATTGGCTGCAAGCAGGACACTCTGGAGGCTGTGGTGGAGAGGAGGACACTGAAAAAACTGTTATCCATCATGGATAATCCTCTCCACCCTCTCCAACTCACACTGGTCAGACAGCGGAGCACCTTCTCCGGAAGGCTGCTTCAGCTTCACTGTCGTAGCAACAGATACAGGAAATCTTTCCTGCCACAAACCATCACTTTATACAATAGAGGTACACCTCCATGCCCCCCCCAATAAAAATATTTTCTCATTGGATCTACGCGATTCACGTAGGTCACCTATTTTGGTTTCAAAACAGCGAATTTCGCCGAAAGGTGAGTGATTTCCATGCCTGTATAATGTGTTGTGATTGAGATCCTGAGCCACCAAACATCCTGGAAAGTGACAAAGTTACGTTTTTCGCTCTAAATTACATAATTACATAATCACCATCAGTAAACTGGACACTGTCTGAATCTCTTACTCGTGGGGAGGGAGGCTGTTTTCAGGGGGAAAGTTCACTGAAGTCTCGGTCTGGAGGGCTGACCGTTGCAGTGATTTTTCTCAACAAAAACACTTGATGAGTTAAAGTTTTTTGCCGCTGACAGGTGCTGTTTTTCGGGACGAAATGTGAAGAGATGGTAGGACAGGCGGGAGGACAGACAGTATATCTGTGGTATTTCTTCCTTGTATAAGTTGCCAAAGACAGTTTCAGTTACTATGTTACTTTTGTTTGGTCCCGTAAGATTGCTTTGTCGGACATTTCTCCTTATTTATCAGACTGTCAGACCGACACACCCTTGCTCCATGCCGCCGGCTTATCCATTCACACTGGTGTGGTTCGCCAATGCTGTGCCTCTGATACTACCTCCAGAGGCGTATAAGCGCCGGAGCGAAATTTCAACTCTCGCCGCCTCTGACACAGAGGAGGAGGAGGCAGAGAATTGGTCCAGGATCCCTGCATTCAAACGGCAGTCTGTTACCTGGTGGGAGGTGGAGCTTGTACAGCAGTTTAAGTTTCTCCGTCATGTCTCCATGATACATCCCACCTGTAGACACACAACACAACAAACTGATGGGAAAACAACACAGACCTACATCTGAGATAAATGTTCGAGTATCTAGGAGTTTAAAGGTCCAGTGTGTAGATTTAGTCACATCTATCTGTGATTGCAACCAACTGAATATCCCTCGTCTCACCCTCCCCTAAGGTGATCACTAAAAATACTAAATACATGAACTTCCCTCTATAGAGTCAGTCTGCTTTGGACTCCTGTAGAAACATGGTGGACTGCAGATTTAAAAGACTCATTCTGAGGTAACGCTGATGAAAACATTCTCCAGAATATTATATTATATTTAAATCCTTCACACCGAACCTTTAACTCAGAGCTTCTGCGTCTGGACTCACTGAGTCCAGTGATGAACTCTTTGAAATTGACCAGTCCATCCTGGTTCTGGTCCAGGAGTCTGAAGAGGCGGGCTGACAGTGTCGTAGTGTGGCCTCCACAGACCCAGGGAGCGAGCACGGTGAATAGCTGGGTGAACTGAACCGGGTCGATGCGGTACTGCTCCAGGTACGGCAGGCTGGGATCATGACGCTCAGCTGCAGAGCTGCTGGAGCCCCAATAACAGCTCGTCATGTGTTTGGACTGAAGTAAAGACGGAGAGAGGTCACACTGTGAGTACACCCTTTTTTGATTTATTGTCAGCAGCACACAGCAGCTACACAAATTAAGAGCTCCAACCTAAACTGCACAGAGTCAGATATGCCAACATCAAAGTCAGGTTTGCAGTTAACTGTGAACATGTTCAGTCCGATTGGCTGCTTAAAGTGAAACTCTCACCAAAAAGCAACTGAGGCTTTATTTGTGACTGAATATGAGTCAAACCTTCGTGTAAATGCATAATTACGACGAAAGAGGCACTTTTAAGATTTACCGTAGTGTCGATCTCCGAGTGCAACCTGACAGGCAGGAGAGTGATGGTGGACCGCTCCTCAAGCCTGCCTGTTAGGTCGCACTCAGGGATCGACACTTTTTGTCGGCCATGACGGCGACACGCCGGAGATCCAGCTCCTATGGTGAGTAGTTCAAAAACCTTCCTTTTAGTAAACTCTGCGTATACAAACAATGTTCTCAATGCTCGTGTTCATGCGTAGAGACCCTGGTGATACTACGAGCAAAGTTTCATGTTCTGGGAAGCCTTCTTAGTGTTTTAAAAATAGCGGTTTTGATGCTAGCATAAGAGTGCCCCTGCACTCCATTGAAAGTTGCCTTGTCCGAAAATGAAAACTATGGTAAATCTCAAAAGTGCCTCTTTCGTCATAATTATGCATTTACACGAAGGTTTGACCCATATTCAATCACAAATAAAGCCCCGGTTGCTTTTTGGCGAGAGTTTCATTTTAAGAGCCAACCACAGTAGAGTTTAGTGTAGCAACACTTTAGTGAAATGTGGAGTTTTCACTCCACCTCACAGAACCAAGCACCGAACCTGGGGCGACAGAGACTTCTCAGTTGCTGCCCCCCCCTCCCCGAACACCCTCCCCAAACGCATCAGAGCCTGTACAGAACTCAAAACTTTAAAAACACTCACAAAAACTCACCTTTTTAAAATCGCTTTTAATATATAACTTGTTTCTTTTCTATATATTTTAAGTGTGTTGTTTTTAGGGTCCGAGCAGGGAACCTGCAAGGTCCCTTTTGTTTTTCAAATTATTATTATTAGGGCCCGAGCAGGAAGCCTGCAAGGTCCCTATTGTTTTTCAAATGATTATTACTATTAGGGCCCGAGCAGGTCTCGACCTGCGAGTACTTTTTTGAACTCCTCTTAAGCAATTTGACCGATTTGCACCAAAGTTTGCATGAAGCATCTGTGGACCCTCTGACAAAAAGTTATCAGAAGAACTCTGATAGACCAAAATATAAAACGCCAAATTCTTGCACATTATGTTCAAAACAGACAGTCTTTCATATCTTCGTATCCAAATACAGTCCCATTACCACAACTGTGACAGGGTCAAAAATAGTCCAGTACACGTTATTTTGACATGATGTTTTCATACAAGATCATTGTGATGTTTTAATCTGCATGCTTTTATACATGGTTTTTTATTATATTGTGTGTTTTAATCGGCATGCTTTTATACTTGTTAGGGGGCCAAGCCCGAAGGGCCGAGGGAACGCGTATGCAAGCATGAGCGTTTCCTAGGACCAACGGTGCTAGGAACCCTATTGTAATTGTAAAGATTTTTATTTTTATTTTTCTCCGGCTGAAAGTGGTGCTGCAGCCTAAACCGTGCAAGGGAGGGCGGTGCAATTNNNCGTTTTTGCCTATAACTCCCACACCGTATGTCGTACATTCAAAAACCTTGTATCCCCAGATTCCCTGAATGGAGCTGAATCACTTTGCAATTGGCCACGCCCACTTCCGGTTAGAAAGTTTTTTCACAAAATCGCAAAAACTGGAAAACCTACTTTTTCCAACTCCTCCTTGGGATTTTGTCCGATCTGAGTGAAACTTGGCACATACACTCTTCAACTGGACCTGATCTAAAGTTATCAAAAGAATTTTGCTCGGTCAAAAAATGCGCAAATTGTTAACAAACACATTTCTGTAGCTAGCTATAAAAAGGTTTGATATCTTGGTCAAACTAAATGCTATTAACACCAAATTTCAGATCCTTGGTTGCCATGACACTGGGAAGGGATGAACCGAATTTGGCAAACTTTGACCTGTAGGGGGCGCTAAAAATATGGGAAGTTGATATCTCTTGAACGGCTACACCGATTTTACGAAATTTGGTCGGTATCATGTAGGGCCAATCCTGAGGTCATATCTAGAAGGTGGTCATGACTGGTCAATGTGGGCGTGGCTTATTACAAGATAAACAACAAACATTAATTTCAGCCAAACTATTATGCTGAGAGCTTTGAAATTTATATGGTACATAAAGAATAGGACACAGTTTTTCCAAAACAAAAATTGCACATGTACTCCAGTAGGTGGCGCTATAATGGATGCAATCGCGTTTTTGCCTGTAACATCCACATTTTCAATAACATATTCGCAAACCTTATATCCATATGTTCCCTGAATAGAGCTGGGTTTTCTGACATAGGACACGCCCACTTCTGCTGCACATTTCGTTCGATAAACTGCCGCATATGAAAAACCTTCTTTTTTGAACTCCTCCTACAATTTAAGCGCCATCTGCCTGAAACTTTGCACATACAATCTCCAGAAGAGTCTGATGAAAAGTTATCAAAAGAATTTTGGCACTCCGAAAAATCTGCTAGTTATAACCAAACAATTTTTTTTGCTCACTAAGAAACACATATTGTTTCATATTGTTCACAGATAACTAAATGCTTTCAACATCAAACTTATGTCAATTATTCCTGAAGTCATCCAGAGGCTCTGTGCCAAATTTGGTGCAAATTGGAATACAGGTGGCGCTATAATGGATGCAATCGTGTTTTTGCCTGTAACTTCCACAGTTTAAATAACACATTCGCAAACCTAATATCCTTATGTTCCATCAATAGACCTGGGTTTTCTGACATAGGACACGCCCACTTCTGCTACACATTTTGCTTGCTGAATCGCCAAATATGCAAAACCTACTTTTTCAAACTCCTCCTCTGGATTTTGTCTGATCTGCATGAAACTTGGCACATACACTCTTCAGCTGGACCTCATCTACAGTTATCAAAAGAATTTTGCTCGGTCAAAAAATGCGCAAATTATTAAAGAACAAATTTCTGTAGCTAGCTATAAAAACGTAAACTGTTTGATATCTCAGTCAAACTAAATGCTATTAACACCAAATTTAGGGTCCTTGGTTGGCATGGTACTGGGGAGGGATGAGTCGAATTTGGCGAATTTTGGCCACTAGGGCGCGCTAAAAAGATGAGAAGTTTATATCTCCTGATATAAATATAAATACACCGATTTTTACGAAATTTGGTCAGTATGATGACCATCATGACTGGTCAATGTGGGCGTGGCTTATTACAACATATCCAATTAGGCACACATTCAGCCTTTTCCGCTTCAAGCACACTTCCCATTACAGCGAATACCATGGCTCAGACATTGGCCTGTGTCCTCACTTTTACCCCGAGTCCGGCATTCTTTGGGGCCAGCTTCGGTGGGCTCTGCAGTACACAGGGTCCGAGTTGCGTGGGGGGGCTTGGCCCCCGTTCATAATTGCTTGCAGTTCTAGTTTTTACTTTTCATTGGCATGAAGTTTATCAATGGACTATTTGTAGAGAATCACGCCCCCAACACAGCGTGGCTCATCAACCAGATGAGCGACAGGTGTGCGGCAGAGGCAGATAAAAGGTCTGGTAACAGGTGGCATCGGCAGAGAGAAGCAGAGAAACGGAGAGAGAGGAGAGACGGGTTGGAGAGGAGAGGACGCCAGAACGGCGGGTGCTGGGCGCCTATGGGCACCAGAAAACAGCGGACATCAACGCTAGGACGGCAGACGGCGGTGGGCGCCGGGGATGCCCGAGATGGTGGGCGCCAAGATACCAGGGATGTCAACGCCAGGACGGCGGACACCTAGAAGGTTAGCGCCGGGGACACCGGGGCGGGCACCATGACACCGAGGAGGTCGATGCTGAGACAGCGGATGCCGAGAAGGTTAGCGCCGGTGGGCAACGGGACTTTCGACCTCTTCTCGTCCCTCATACTTTGAGCCAGAGACACCATTCCAACTTTTAAAGAGTCAGAAGACCTTGCACTATTGGGCATGTATTCAGCTTTTTAAAATCTTTAATGGTTTTCAAATCATCACAGTTTTAGTTTTAAGGATTTTTAGCTCTTCTTCTGATTTTATAATGGGGGTGTATTGTGTGAGCTAGAGTGTGTGACATCATCGCTGAAGTGGAGAGGAGCTGGTAAAACTGGATAAAAAATTCTCTTCAGCTTGATTTGGATCCCACATCTTTTACTTCACATAGACAATATATACATAGAAATGTAGGAAATCTTGTTGCCTTTCAGCTGATGGTCTTATTTCAGATATAGGACTTACACTTTTGACTGTTGAAGCTCCAGACCATCAAGCAGTCCAGCAACTCCCCCATAAGCCGCAATGTTAATTTTGAGCCTAAACTTCTGGAGGAGAGCTGACGGTACCTGTTTTGTCTCTCGCTCTGGCATCCTCATTTTTCACTCTACAGACATAAAAAAGACATTACAGAGCTCAGCAATGTCTCCTATTACTCAATATATAAATATTTTGGTGATAACATTACATTTTTTTCAATAATCGCAGGAGTTTGGGAGGCATTTTCCCATCCAATCTTATGGGGACATTTTCAACTTTGGCTGTTTTACTGCTCCAGCAGATGTGTAGCCAGAGAAACTGCTCACCTTGTTAAGCTCTTTCAGCCCTCTTACTTTTCAGCTTTTCTGCCTATTCAGCTTTCATCATGCAGCAGGTGACATCTCACATCCCATTAGTTAATCAGTTCTTCTCTGACCTGGCTGGATTCTCTGGATTTTTTTCAAGATCTCCCAAGAGAACCAGTGTGCTTGATGGAGTGGTGGCACACCAACTCACAAGAGCAAGCACAGTAAGATGGAACTTCCATATCCGTGCCATGAACACTGTGTTTGAGCACAAAGGTGACATCATCCAGTGTTTTGAAACCATCAGGGGAGTTTGAGCCTACCACTGTGTGGGAAGCTGGAGGGTTTGTGAGGCTACTGGAGGATGTTACTTTCAGCTTCTTCCTGAAACTGTTTCATTGCATCATGCCCCGTGTAGACCTTTTCTACAGCCAGCTCCAGAAGCGGACCATCGACTCAGTCTTTGTCTGGGGAATCATGCAGCAGTTCACACAGTTTTTCTGACAACAGCATACATTATTTAATACCGGCAGTAGCAGGCCACCGAATTATAAAGGAACGACTTCCTCAGCGGAAGGTGTTGCATGAACAAGCCCGACAGCAGCATGCCCCGACACGCATGGACTGCGAGGGCCAGTTCATTGCTGCTTGCAGCTTTAATTAGGGCCCGAGCAGGTCACAGACCTGTGAGGTCCCTATTGTAATTGAAAAAAATGTTCTTATTACGCTTCTCCAAGTTTGACTGCAGTTTTAGAGGTTTGAACATACCCCAAAACTCACCAAATTTGGAATATACGTCACATCTGGCGAAAATTGCGATCCTGCATTGTCATTGGGCGTGAATGTGATCTGTGGGCTCTGTAGCGCCCCCCTATTGTGATGCCCTGCCTCCTACTTGCACATACACAAACGAAATTCAGTGTGCACATTTATCATAAGCAGACACACAAAAAAATCCTCTTGAATCGATACTCTTAGTCCAACAGGAAGTTGTCCATTTTAATGTGTGGCGGCATTTTTCCCAAATTCATGCCTCCTTTGTGGGGATGCACCGATCCGACTTTTTCAGTCCTGATACCGATAGCTGGACTTTGTGTACCTGTCGATACCCGATACCGATCCGATACAGTTGTTGAATTAATAATAAACTGTATACCTTCCACCTTATACCTTCCTTCCTCCATGTGGAAGAGGTGAAAGGCACCAGACTTTCCTAAGACAAAATAATCAAACAGTTACCAAACATGTGTAACATTATTAATAATAACAATAATAATGATAATACATTTAATTTATATAGCGCCTTTCACCCAAGGACACTTAACAAAGTGGAACAAACAAAACAAAAAATAAATGGAGCGCCTGTCAGTCAGCACGGAGGGAACACTAGCACTGGCCGTATACAAACTAGCATCTGGAGGCTCCGTGCACACAGCAGGGCGACGCAGGAGACCAAGAGATCCAATCCCAGCGATGAAGCCTGGGGTGAATTGACAGCAGAGGTCCAGGTGCTGTGCTGAACACCTGAAGACTCCGCCAGCAATGGCGGAGTAGTGACTACCCAACATCGCTGCGACCACAGCAGAAGAGGAGAGCGACAAAGGAGCCAGGCGGTGAATACCCCTGAGGTTGTGGTGGAGGGAGGACCAACGGAGCAACGATGGACAGCCCACATAGTATTGAGTACGTCGGTTTGAAATTTAGCATTGCTAGCCTAACAGCTGATCGGTGAGGCTAACAACTGATGGCGGGGCTAACAGCTTATCAGCAGAGAAATGTGACGTGAGTAAGTGCACAGTCCTGCAAACAGGAATTCAAAATAAAACATAGCAGCTGAACCTGAGAATAAACTAATACAAAGTTGGTCAAACAACAACTTCTGCTCTTCAAGGATGCGACACACTGACGCTGACGAATAACGTAGGATGCGCTGCGACGGAGGAAAAAAAAAACAGTATCGGCCTGTGGATCTGTTCATTTTTCCGATCCCCGATCCAGCCATTTTGTCAATATTGGGGCCGATATCCAATCTTAATATCGGATCGGTGCACCCCTACTCCTTTGAAAATTATCTTCTACTAGAGTTTTAACACCACAGTTTTCACAGTCACTCAGTATCATCCTCATGCCTTGAAGATCAAACGTTATGGAAATCTTTCAGGTACGTCATACCTAGTGGGCGTGACGGTGGAAACCATTTTTTTCCTCACCGTAAAACATCAAGGCTATATAACTTCAACATACAATTTCCCATCGACACCAAACTGCACAGAAGTGTAGAGGGTGTTGCCCCGAATATGTCTCTGCATCAATACTCAGTCGTCCATTTTGATTTTGGCTGTCATATTGAAATATTTCCGATCCTCGTACTGTAACCACTTCCTCCTACAGATTTAACACAACAGACTTCACAGTCACTCAGTATCATCCTCAGACCTTGAAGATGAAAACCTGTTAAAAGCATTCGCCTACGTCATACCTGCTGGCCATGGTGGTGCGGTCATTTTAAATCCTTCGCTGTGAAGCATCAAGTCCTTGTAACTTCTACATACAATTCCCCTTCTCCACCAAATCTCTCAGGAATGCAGAGGGAGTCGCCCTGAATATATCTGTGCATCAAAACTGTGTCATATCCATAGCGCCCCCCACTGGACACAGGAAGTAAGTTTCATCGCTGTGAATCACACTTCCTACATGCATTTACATGAAAGAAATTCAGTATGCATGTGTATCATGACAAGATGCACAAAAAACACATTTGGACCCATAGTCCCAGTCCAACAGGAAGCCAACCATTTTGATTTTCCACGCTATTTTTCACACATTTCCATGTCTTGTCCTTTAATAACCTATTCCTACAGATTTAACACAACAGACTTCAAAGTCACCAGTGTTGGGAAAGTTCACTTTCAACATGAACTAGTTCAAAATTCAGTTCACAAATTTTAAAATGAACTAGTTTAGTTCATAGTTCATAATTCAAAATTTTGAACTAAGTTCACAGTTCCAAAAATGAACTAGTTCATAGTTCTTTTTTTTTTCTCAATATGTTGATGTGAGCTATTATTTTTCTAAATGATTGCCACAGCCCATATAGAACCACAGACAGCCATCATTATATCAGTTTAACACTGAAACTGCAGCTCTCCCACAATATACTGCAACACTAGGCTGTCCAGCTGCGGCTGGGAGATGAAGACAGCGAAGCCGCTACTGTACACTGTTAATGTGATCTGGGTGGTAGAGGATCTGTTTTGGCTCGCTGTTTGATTTTTTATTCACTTGCACAGACCTTGAAAGGCTCGCCGGGTGCTTTAGTTCAATGTGCCGTTTCAGGTTTGTGGTACAGAATAGAGTACAAATTTAAAATTTAAAATTTAAAAATACATAAATAAGTAAATAAATAATAAATCATTTTAAAAAAGAAGAAGAAGAAAGGGAAAAATAAAATAATAAATGAATAGATAGTTCATACAGTGGCTTCAGGGAAAAACGTTTCATAATGACTCAGTAAGGTATTACTTTTTTTTTGTTATTTAACAAAATCAGAGATTTAAGCAAAGAGCTCAGTTCCAGGATAAAAGGAGCAAATTTAGGTAGTGATTTTGCACATTTTTGTTTGAGAATAGAACATTTTGCATAGGATAACAAAGTTCATCATGTGTTCAAGAGCATTATCTTCTATGTTAATATAGTAGCCAATGACATGTTTCAGGGTAAGAGAATGGACAGAGTTAACAGCATCAAAAAATGCAATTCAACAACACTCCAAAACTTTTTAGATATATCACAATAAAAAAACAGATGTGAAGCCTTCATTTGTTTTTGTCTCCATGCTGAGCACATTGATGACGCATGCGGCGGTGCGACTCTGTGGTGGCTGGTGGCTGGTGTTGCCAGTAACCCTTTGTAGATAGAAAAGGCGGCACATGCTCCAAGGTAAGGGCGGCAATGTGCCAACCTGTCTTTCTAAAACCGAGGCGTAATATTCCTCCTTTTCCAAAAGCCGCCTCTGAGGTAGGCGTAAACATGTGACGTGACGTGAAGCTCGAAGTTTGGCTGTGAACAGTTGACAACGAATTTGACTTCAAAATAAGAACTTTACATTGCACCCCATTGGAGTTTAGAACTGGGTTCTTAGCAGGGGGCTTTTAATTTGAAAGTAGCGGCCGTTCTTGCTTGCAGACACAACATCAAGCTAACACAACCAAACAGCTACAGAGACCGAGGAGACGCTGCATCTCCTGGATCTCAGCGGCTGTCCAGTTGTTCATGTCAGCGTATGAAGTGATGGACTGACTGCTGTGATCAGCTGTTTCTTGGTTTTAAAACTGTTATGTCTGTTCAGGACGAATTCATCTGTGTTCGTTTGGTATTGCCTCACTGCGTGTTTGATATGCAGCTGTTTCTGTCTGTCCTTTAAGGCTCGATGGGAATCTGGCGCTGTCTTGAACGAAGTTAAACTGAGTGAACGGGCTGTTCACAAACGCCAGAATGAACGCGTTCACAATAACGTTCATCAGGCAGAATATAGTACGTTCAGTTCACGTTCGCCCAAAATATGAACAAGTTCATGAACGCTTTCAGGCACAACACTGACAGTCACTCAGTATCATCCTCAGACCTTGAAGATGAAAACCTGTTCAAAGCTTTCGCCTACATCATACCTGCTGGCCATGGTGGGGCGGTCCATTTAAATCCTTCGCCATAAAGCATCAAGTCTTCGTAACTTCAACATACAGTTCCCCTTCTACACCAAATCTCTAAGGAATGTAGAGGGAGTCGCCCTGAATATATCTGTGCATCAAAAAGTTTCATAATCATAGCGCCACCCACTGGACACAGGAAGGCAGACAAACATCATCCGATTGACTTGACGTTTACTGCTTGTTTTCTTCCATGCATGACATGCAAGTAACAGTTGAGGGTGCAATCTGACGGCTTTGCAGCCCGACACATCTGCTGGTCGTGGTGGTGCCATCAATTTAAATCCTTCGCCATAAAGCATCAAGTCCTCTTAACCTCACCATACAATGACCAATTTGCGCCAAATCTCTCTGGAATGTAGAGGGAGTCGCCCTGAATATATCTCTGCATCAAAACTGAGTCATATCCATAGAGCCACCCACTGGACACAGGGAGTGAGACAAACATCATACGATTGACATGACGTTTACTGTCTGTTTTCTCCCCAGCAGCATCACATGAAAATAACAAGTGAGCGCGCAATCCGACAACACCCCAGCCTGACGTAACTGCTGGCCGTGGTGGTGCAGTCCATTTAAATCCTTCGCCATAAAGCATCAAGTCCTCATAACTTCACCATACAATGACCAATCTGCGCCAAATCTCTCAGGAATGTAGAGGGAGTCGCCCTGATTATATCTCTGCATCAAAGCTGAGTCGTATCCATAGCGCCACCCACTGGACACAGGAAGTCAGACAAAGATCGTCCGAATGACATGACGTTTACTGCCTGTTTTCTCCCCAGCATCACATGAAAATAACAAGTGAGTGCGCAATCCAACGGCGCCCCAGCCTGACGTAACTGCTGGCCGTGGTGGTGCAGTCCATTTAAATCCTTCGCCATAAAGCATCAAGTCCTCATAACTTCACCATACAATGACCAGTCTGCACCAAATATCTCAGGAATGCAGAGGGAATCGCCCTGCACATATCTGTGCATCAAAATTGAGATGTATCCATAGCGCCACCGACTGGAAACAGGAAGTCAGACAAAAATCGTCCGGATGACATGAAGTTTACTGCTTGATTTCTCCCCATCGTGACATGCAAGTTACGGGTGAGCGCGCAGTCCAACGGCGCCGCAGGCTGACGCGCGCGGACTGCGAGGGCCCGTTCATCGCTGCTCGCAGTTTTAATTATTATTATTATTATTATTATTATTATTATTAAAGTTGAAGTTCAACACAGCTTCACCTGCAGTTGTATACAAGTGATTCCTGATCATTCTCATCTGATTATAATATTATAATCATGACTAATTTGATCATAGCAAATGTAATGAAACGTTTGATGTCTCAAAAACATGTATTGTTCATGTGTTGTTAAATATCTGAACTTTTTTAAGAACAGTTTGCTCTGACCTTAAAGAGACAGTACAGCTCCTCCAGCTCCTCGATACTAAAGGCGGACTCCGTCATCATTGCTCTCACCTGCATAAACACACACACATCTTCAACACTGCTTCATGTTACATTACATTAGCATGTTAGCATTAGGCAGGACTACCCTAAGATTACCCACCACACTCCGCTTGGCTGTGTCCTCCAGCGACTGGATGACCTTTAACCTCTGCTTGAACCTCATCTGCTCGATGACATCAGAGCGCAAGGTGCCAAACTTCTGCTCAGAGAAGAAGGAGAGACTGAAGTTACCTCAACAGACCTAGGAATTAGACTGAGACACTGCAGCAGGAATTAGACTGTGCCACTGAGTCATCTGACCTCATAAGACGACTTGACGAGGTCGAAGATGTCGATCTCCAGTGGAGGGTCATCCCCACTCGTTAGAAGGGCATGGAGGTGAGGGATAGGGGGAGCCACCGTCTGTTTATTCACAACATTATCCAGGTACCTGACGCACACACGCATGCGCACGCATGCACACACGCGCACACACACACACACACACACACACACACACACACACACACACACACACACACACACACACATTAGCTGCACAGTTTGAACCTCTACCTTCCCAGTCCAGACCTCTATTTGCACAGTCTGGACCTTTACCTGACCAGTCTTAACATCTAACCCTGTCCGGGCTGGACCTCTACCTGGCCACTCTGGAGTCCCTCATGCCCAGTCTGGACTCTTACCTGGCCAATCAGTAACTCTACCTGCCCAGTCTGGACTCCTACCTGCCCAGGATTGTCATTGCTTCCCCCTCGTCACTGCAGGACAGGAGAGCATCCATGTTGTCATGAAGTACAGCCAGCGCCACCTGCAGATTGATTTTTGCAACAGGAAGTTGTTAAGTTAGAGGTGTTAGAGGTCAGAGGTGAGGAGTGCTGACTGTGCTGTGTGATGCCCACTGACATTTTCTAATACAGCTAATCTAACAGTAGACACTAAATAACACTGTAGACTATAAAGGGTACACTAGCTCTGAATGCTAACACTGAACAACGGACATTTCCACTGGCAACTCAAATTTATACTCACATACACTACTATCATAGACTCCATTGTTTCTATTGTTCTCGTTCTATTTTCCACTCGCAATGTGATCTCTTTCAAAAAGTTCAAATTAGAGATGTCCTAAGCTGATCTGCAGGATTGGGACTGGGGTTGATATGGGCATTTTTACACCGATCGGGATCGATAATTTTGAATGTGGACCCAAACCCACATTTAAATTTTTTTTTTACTCCGGCAAACCTGCAGTGTGGAAATTAGTTAAATTAGAAAGCGATGGGGGGGTGCTAGTGAGCTGGCGATGGAGTAAGACCTGTTGTGTGGAACTCCTGCCTCACGTTTCGGAAAAAATTATTTTACAGCGCATTTTCGGCAGAGTTGTTGTATATTTCATTTAATTCTGCATCCGGAACACCCTGGAGCAAGTTTGAACTGTGCACGTAACTTCAATGGCGACCAGGCTCCGTAAATACAAATATAGCGGCACTACGAGCACTAGGCCGAAAGCCACCGCGGCTCGAGGTGACAAGGACAGCGGTGCGGAAACAATCGCGTCACAGCCAGAGTCAGAAATGGATACAGAGGATCTGAAAGCGGACATCATCTCTGCACTGAAGGCAGACATCTCCGTTATTATTAGGGCCGAGCTTAAGACTGCACTCACTGACGACTTTAATTTCATTAAAAACGAGCTGAAAGTAGTCAAGTCTGAAATTGCTAACAGCACTGCAGCCATCCGTTCCGACATGGACAACATGAAGGCCGCCATCAGCGACATGGAGGATGGTTTGTCAACTTGGTCAGGTGAGGTTACCGCTCTACAGGCGACAGTCGCTGAACTTAAAACGGAGCTGGCTAATCTAAGGGAGAAGACAGAGGACATGGAGGGGTGAATGAGGTGGTGCAATGTTCGTATCGTGGGAGTAGCAGAGGAGCCTGGCTCCTGATCCACTGCTTCAGTTGCTACTGAAGGAAGTTCTGCGTTTGGACAAGGATATTCTGGTTGACCGTTCCCACAGAGGACTTGCACCGAGAAAGCCCAATGGAAAACCCCGGGATATTGTCGCTAAGCTGGATTATTATCAGGACTGCATCGATGTACTGCGCCGAGCCCGCTCCGGTACAAGGGTGACCCAGTGACCATATTTCCAGACTACACCGCGAACATCGCTAAAGCCCGGGAACAGGGATGGAAATTAACACCCGCCAAATGCGGGTGAATTTGCGTGCTGGCGGGTGAATTCAGCCAGTTTACCCGCCACTGTGGCGGGTTAATTCCTGGTCACAATCTACAGATTACCTCCGCTCTCCTCGCACAGTTACCACACGCGGTCTGGCATTTCAAGTGTCCGACGTTTTGTTCCGTTTGCAGCTCTTTTGGACTGGCACTGCCTCCGGTTCCGTATCTGCTGCTGCTGCGCAGTTTGCCGCTGCTGCCACCTTGTGCCAACTGCTGCAGCTTTCCCCTCCATGTATCCTGCCCTCAGCTCCTCTGCCAGCTGCTGCAGGATTTTCCTCCGGGCTCTCCTGCTGCTGGTGCTCCTTGAATAAGATGCGGGCATTGATCCCAGCCAGGCCGAGGATGTTATAGAAGACCGCCACTAGCCATCTTCCGGACGCCCTCGCATCTGGTCCGGGACGTCCACGCCGTACTCGGTGTTGTTATAGTACATCACAGACTCTGGCTTTGCCTTCGCCCCACTAAAGGTGTCAGAGTCAGGGGGGGACTCCCGTTTGTGTTTGCCCCATGGTGCCAACAAGGCGATATAATACAACTATATAATAATTAACTTACAAGTAAATTCGCAAAGAAGCACAAACAATGTAACAATGAAACCCCGGGAAATGATGTGCGGTCAATATGACCGCATATGGCCGAAATAGGTAAAACATAACATATTGTCTTTGTCTTTTGTGTAATTTATATAAAAACTTTTCTAAATTAAAATACGTTATTGCACATATTTAAAAACGGCTAAAATGACCATCTTGACCGTTCTGCTAGCAAGCCCTCACTTGGACTCTTTACTGCTACTAATTATTACTCCATGCTCCGACCAGCTGAGCTGGCTGCTCTTTTGTCGGAGTTTACAAGAACGGAAGTAAAATAAAATGTGGCGTTACATCGTAACGGTTGAACATAGGGGATAATTAAGTACAGTAAATTCTGTAGTTGCAAGTAGATGTTGCTATATATTACTAACCTTCTAAACACCTAATGATAAAATTTTCCACTTCCTTTGAGTGGGTACAGTGCAGATGAACATATGAAATAAGTTGCAGGGAGATATTGATATAGATTTCTAACCATCTAACCTTCATTTTGAACCACTTTGTCTATTCAGACTTCATTTCCTGTTATTTCACGGCTTAGTACATGACCCTTGGATAGTTTCACCCCTGTAATCATTCATTGGTTTCACATAATTACTGAATAATCAACTCTGGTAACAAGTACTGATTGGGAAATACTATGTGCATGCCATGTACAAGAAAAATATGTTTCTAGGCATTGTACTGTACACATCAACGCTCAAATATAAAAGTGGCTGGTAGATTTTAGAATTTACCAGGTGGACAAAACAGTTAATTTCCATCCCTGGTCAGGAACCTACTCCGAGGCCGACAAGAGATCCGCTATGGGATTCTGTTCCCAGCTCGTCTCCACATCTCCTACAACGGAGATAACAAAGACTTCCTGGACCCAGAGAGGGCGATGGCCTACTTTAAGACCATTATGTATGTTTTTATATGACATGGTATTACATCATCGTTCTCTTATACTGCGGGGTGAGTACATATTTTTGTCAATATTGTTAATTCTCATATATGTGCTTACACAGGTCATTCCACACCGTTCGCTTAAAGATGAATGAGGTGGCAAGATAATTTGACAGTACAATACGTGTTGTGGCCCTCATACCCGAACTTGGTTTGCTATCTGATTATTTTGTTTTTTATTTATTTAATTTTTTTCACTTGAAGATCAATATTCAGATGATCCCTCAGTTAAGTGGCACCTAACGGATATTTTTGTTCAAATATAGGTATATAGGTACATGCCTAGAGACATTTTTTTATTTATTTATTTACTTATTTTTCTCTTACCTACTTTTATCTAATTTCTCTTTATATTTTATTAAATGTGATATTGCTCCATTGGCACTAATAGTTGCTTAAAGACTTGTTGCGCTTTTTCTTGCTTTAATGAGTACAAGGTTGGGCGGGAGCCAGCCTACTTGACACTAAGTCATTCCCCATTACCATCACTTAATGAGTGGTTGTGTTTACGAAGGGTATTGTAGCCGCCGTGTTCAGTTAGGTGGCTGGGGCAGGGGTTGGGAACCTACCAGACCTATTTTATTTGGTTGTACTTTTGATCTTCCATGTTTTAAACTCTGTCTTGTTGAGGTTTTGAGCTGTACTTACAGCGTATTGACCATCATGACTGCTAATGGCTAATACAAGTAATTTAGGAATAATTTCAAGGTGCATAGTTAACTTTGTAAGTTGGAATGTGAAGTCTCTGAACCATCCTGTTAAACGCAGGAGGGTAATAACACATCTTAGTCATCTTAAAGCTGATATTGCATTCCTCCAGGAGACTCATCTCTGCACTACTGACCAACACAGATTGAGAGTTGGATGGATAGGACAATCCTACCATTCCAAATTCGGTTCTAATGCAAGGGGGGCAGCAATTAGTAAGAATATTCCTTTTGTAATGTCTGGCACAACGGCAGGCTCCTTGGGGCGATATATTATTGTAGTGGGTCGACTATACGGATTCCCAGTTATTTTAGCTAACATCTATGCCCCTAATTGGGATGATCATAACGTTTTTTAATAATACCTTCTGTCAATTCCCTAACATGGATTCACATCATCTCATTCTAGGTGGGGATACAAATTGTGTACTTTCCCCAAATTTAGATAGTCGCTCTTCTAAAACTTCATCCGAATCAAAGTCAGCACAAACGATACAGCTCTTTCTCCAGGCTTATGGTGTGGCTGATGTCTGGCGTTTCCTCAACCCTACATCTAGAGGCTATTCCTTTTTTTCCCCAGTCCGCAAAACGTTCTCACGGACAGATTATTTCTTTATTGATAAGAAACTCCTTCCAATGGTAACTGCATGTGAATATCAGTCTATAGTTATTTCTGATCATGCTTCCTTGAATATGAAGTTACGCATTCCCTGTGCAGATTCCATCTATTGTCCATGGAGACTTAACCCGCTACTTCTCTCAGAAGATACTTTTGTAAATTTTATTAACGCAGAAATTAAATTCTTACTTGCAACACAATCAGACACCAGGAATGTCATCCTATACAGTGTGGGAATCGCTGAAGGCATACTTAAGGGGACAGGTTATCTCTTACTGTGCTATGCTCAAGAAATCAAACACCTAGCAGCTGACAGATGATATTCTTAAACTAGATATGAGGTATAGCCACTTGCCCTCTGACGATATACTCAAACAGCGCCTATTGCTTAAAACGGAGTTTGACCTCCTCTCAACGCGCCAAACGGAGAACCTCATTTTAAAGTCAAGACATAGTTCATACGAGCATGGAGAAACGGCAGGGAAAATTTTAGCACATCAGTTACGTCAGAAGACTGCAAGTCAGTATATATCTGAGATAAGTGATGGAAAAGATCTAAAACATACAGAACATCTGGAAATAAATTCTTGTTTTTTTCGTTATTACTCCTGCCTTTACACGTCTGAATCACCAGAGAATGTGTCCACATTGGAAATTTTGCAATTTTGACGTTCCCACAATAGAGCTAGCCAAGGTGCTAGAGGATGATATCTCTGTTAAAGAGATCACAGAGGTGATTGGGAAGATGCAAAGTGGCAAATCTCCAGGGCCTGATGGCTATCCATCAGAGTTTTTTAAGACATTTTCAGTAACGCTTGCCCCTCTCCTTTTATCAGTCTTCAAGGAATCACTCTCTTCAAATTCACTCCCCCCAACAATGCGAGAGGCAACCATTTCCCTTATTTTAAAGAAAGATAAGAATCCCCTTCATTGAGGTTCATATCGTTCAATCTCCCTCTTAAATACAGATGTTAAGCTTCTTGCAAAGCTCTTGGCCCAACGTCTTGAGGTAGCTCTTCCTTTGATTATTTCAGCTGATCAGACTTAATATCCTTTATAGTCCCCCTCCATCCGACACTCCAGAGATTCTACTATCTCTCGAAGCTGAAAAAGCTTTTGATCGAGTGGAGTGGGACTATCTTTTTTACACTCTTGAAAAATTTGGCTTTGGTTCAAAATATGTGTCCTGGATTACTCTTCTCCAATGGCTGCAGTGCGTACCAACAATAACCTATCTCCTTACTTTAAACTGCAAAGAGGCACCAGACAAGGATGTCCAATGTCTCCGCTCTTATTTGCAATTGCCATGGCACCACTAGCATTAGCTATTCGACAGGATATTGATATCAAGGGAATCGACAGAGGGGGATTAGAGTGTAAAGTATCGCTACGCAGATGATTTACTGCTGTATATTTCAGATCCTTTGTTAAGTCTCCCTAAATTGCTGGGTACATTGGAACATTTTGGCAAAATATCAGGTTATAAATTAAATCTTCAAAAAAGTGAATTAATGCCAATCAACGCATCTGCAAAAAACATTCCTCTCAATTTAACCCCTTTTAAAATAAACATAAAAAAGTTTAAATATCTGGGAATTTGGGTTACGCATAACTACAAAGACTTATATAAGCCTAATTTTCTGCCCCTGTTAAATGGTTTGAAACAGGACATTAAACGTTGGGATCTGTTGCCCCTCTCCCTGAGCGAAAGGATCAATACCATCAAATTGAATGTATTACCTAAATTCCTTTATCTGTTTCAGAGCCTTCACATATCTCTGACCAAATTCTTCTTCAGCTCCATAGACAAACTCACATCAACCTTCATCTGGAACAAAAAAAACCCCACTTCTTCGTCTTCAGGGTGGTATGGCACTTCCCAATTTCTTGTTTTATTATTGGGCAGCCAACGTTAGAGCACTGGTGTTTTGGATGTCAGATATAGATAATTCAAATACCCCCAAATGGTTGATCTTGGAACGTACTTCCTGTTGACCCTCATCCTTACCAGCCTTATTGTGCACTGAACTCCTGCTAGCAAAGCCCATCTCTTATTATACCCGTAACCCTGTCGTGGCACATTTGGTAAAAATCTGGAATCAGTTCAGGAGATTATTTACTCTTAACAACCTCTCCCTTTTTGGTCCGTTAACAAAAAATCATATGTTTAATCCCTCGGTGTCGAATGGAGCCTTTGGGTCCACCCTGTGTGGTCCAGGAGTGGGATACATTCATTACAGGATCTATATGCTGACAATAACTTTTCATCTTTTGAACAACTAGTAGATAGATTTAATATTCCTAGATCCCACTTCTTTAGATATATTATAGCCTCACATTCCAGCTGCTTCCCCTTATATCCCTGTGTATCTTTGTTAGACTCCATCTTCAAGTTGGGGAAAAACTTAAAGCAGATTATAGGTAAGATATATTTATTTTCTTTTTTTCTTATACTTTATTAATCCCGGGGGGAAATTATTTTATCAGATATATTACATGCTACGAAATATAGCATATACACAAATACACACACACCCTGCAAGCTGTGACAGTGCCTGGGGAGCATATGGGGGTTTGGTGCCTTGCTCAAGGGCACCTCTGCAGTAGCCAAGGAAGTGAACTGGCACCTCTTCAGCTACCAGTCCACTTCCACTATTGTGGTTGGTAGCTGGACTTGAACAGGCCACCCTCTGGTCCCCAAGCCAAGTCTCTAACGACTGAGCTACTGATGCCCATATATGGCCTTCTCAATCTATTTAACTCGTCAACTTTAGATTATCTCAAACACAAATGGGAAGAGGATTTCAATGAACAGATCCCAGATGCAGTATGGCAGAAAGTTATTAGGAGGATTCACAAATCATCGATTTGTCAAAGGCACGCAGTTGTACAATTCAAGATAGTGCACTGACTCCACTGGTCAAACGTTAGGCTGTCCAAAATTAGACCGGAGATAAACCCTACCTGCGATAGATGCAAGTAAGCTCATGCAACTCTATTACACACATTTTGGACATGTCCAAAACTACACCACTTCTGGCAGTCAATTTTTAATACTCTCTCTAAAATATTAATGGAACCGATAGATCCATCCCCTCTTACTGCTCTATTTGGTGTCACTCCGCAGGCTATGAATTTAAGTAATTCTAAGTCTAATGTGGTGGCCTTCTGCACACTGCTGGCCAGACGTCTGACTCTGTTCAGATGGAAAGACCCTCTTCCTCCTTCACATTCCCACTGGATTAAAGAGACTATGCAACATCTGAAGCTGGAAAAAATAAGACTCTCTCCAAGGGTCTGTTTTGAAATTCTATGCAACCTGGCAGCCTTTCTTGGCCTTTGTGGATCAAATGGAAGCGGAGAATGTAACCCTGTAATACATATGAACCCTTTACTGCTATTGTCATATATGTTTTTTCTGTCTCTGCTATACTTGTGTACGTGACTCGCCTCATGAACAAGTAGGCTACATAATATGACTGTCTTTGAGGTAGCGGTACAGGTCTGGTGGGTGGGTGGGGGGTGGTGACTAGGGAGTAGTTACTGTCTGTATTATGTTTGTAATTTTATATTGTGAAAATCTTGAATAAAACGACTGTGTTTAAAAAAAAATTAGAAAGCGAAAGCAGTCTAGCTGTGACATGTAAAGTCTGCAATATGACCGCTGCGCAGAGGGTTAACAAAAGAGCTGCATTTAATACTGCTCATTTGGTACGATAAAATATTACAGAGAAAGTAAATTAATCACTCTGGATAACCAGCTCATCTCTGTGGTAGAGGATCAGGGTTTTCTTCGTCATCTGGAGTTTTTGAATTCCCCGTGCCCCATCATCTCAGCATTACATTACATTCCACTTTCAACATGCTGGTCTGCGCACTAGTTTCGTGAGTCTCATACAGCAGAGCACGTAAAACAGGCAATCGAGGAGGTGCTGAACACACGTGAAATAGACAAACAACACGTCCATGTCATTTTACGCGACAACGTAAAGGATATGAAAAAAGCAATGGATGATATGGAGGTACCAAGCATGACTGCGTCACACTTCAGCTGGCTGTACACGAGGGTCTGCTGTCACAGTGCAGCATCACAGACTCAGATGGTAGGCAAATGTTGCAATAGCATATGCAGAATAAGAAAGACCATATGAAAGTACTTTGTTTCAACAAAATAAAAAAACCTTATAAGGAACAGCTTGGATGCAGGTACTTTATTCTTAATGCAGCTGTAGTATCCAGGAAAATATTAGTTAAGACTAAGTATAGGATCAGGACTGGGTATCGGCATTTACTAAATATTAAAGGACTCGGATCGGGATTTGGGTAAAAAAAAACCTGATTGGGACATCCCTAGTTCAAAGTGTGCCGACTACATCTCCATCAGTATTGTATGTTTCCATGGATGTACACAAGAACAGTTAACAATTAACAGTCAGTAAGGCGCAGTGACTGACCTGGAAGATGACCTTGATGCCCTCATAGAAGAAGCAATCAACCAATAGCACAGCACTGTCGAAGGGCATCACAGACAGGAAGAGTGTGAGGAACCAGGAGAGGCTGATCGTGGAGATAACTCCCAGCTCCTGCATGTGTTCATACAGCAGGGGGAGGAAGGCTCGGGTCAGGTCCTCAAACACCCCCTGATCCACCAGAGCACCTGCAGGGACAAAAAATACATCAGACTGGGAGAGTGCCCCCCGTAGCAGCAGATTTAGCAGTCTACACTTATCAATTGGCTTCTTTTCTACAGCTTTAGCTCTCCAGTAAACCAGATATCCATTTATGTGACAGAAAATAACAGACCACAGTGTTGTTACAGACCTACGACTCGGGTGTTGTAGTAGTCAGGCAACATCCGCTCACAAAGTGCCACCAACAGCCAGAATGCTTCCTCCTCTGGACAGTAAAGCAACAGGACAGAGGTGACAATGTTCATTGCCTGGAAAGGGGAGAACGGCAGAATATGTATCAGTTTGTATTACTACGCTATTATTTCATAGTATCACTATGCATTATATTTATTGAATATTAAGTAAGTTATATTCACTTGACAGTATCCGATGCCAGGGTTGCGGTGGGCATAGCTGGTGAGGACACGGCGCAGCGCAGCAATGCCTGTTTCATTCTGGAATGCTCGATGCTCAGGCATCGAGCGGTGAAGGTCGCGCTCAATTTCTTCAGTGGCCAATGAACACATCCCCATGGCTTGCTCCACCAGGTCACCATAGTAACCAGGGTGTGTCGCCATTTCGTTCTGCGCTCCTATACAGATTGATGTAATCACCTGTTCATCTGTCTGTCTAAGTTCAGATTACCTTTTGAATGAATGAATGAATGAACAGTTACCTGAGAACAGCAACCACAGCTCTCCTCTCAGGCGTTCTGGGATCCCATTAAGGATGAGTTCTCTGGTTCTGGAGGTTCGATACATGCAGACACCTCGACCAAACTCTGAGAAATGGATGTTCCAAGCTTCCTCTTTCATCTTCTCTTTCATCTGCAGAAGTGGGAGTAAGGAGGTGAAGAGGTGAGGGAGGATTTACTTACACATTATGACACAGGAACATTGAACTGTAGCTTCATCTCACACATCAACATTTCAGTATGGATTGATGCTTTGTCAACCAGTTTATGCTGAGACTACGGATGCATCGATAGTGATACTGGCATCGGTTATTGGGCCGATACTGTGCTCATATACCCGTTACTTGCAAAAATTCACAGACGCCACTCACCGATACCACTTTATTGCATTACGCCTTACATTGCATGAAATTGAAGACCTCGATCAGAGGGCGGCTTGACATTTCTTGTTGTCAGTTCAGACAGGCGGACCGCGGTCTGAGTCCAGACCCAGACACCGTCCTATACGGACCTGGACCTATAGTCAATAAGTTATTTAAGTATTTTAAATATTGACGGGGTGCATTTATTTTGACCGGTGCCACCAGTTTAGCAGATCAGGAAGTCCGCTGACCAATTGCATGCAAGTTAAGCCATCCCACGTGATGCTGCTCAGCCAATCAAATCTGTGCATTCCAGGCGATAAACATTGCGACTCTGAATACAGACAGATGAAAGAGGTGAGAAGCGAATGACAGACGGAAAGACGAATGAGTGATACAGGGAGAGACGACAGAGAGACGTAACTCCACAGGTCATCTCTAAGAGCTGATGAATGTTCCCCCCAGAGTCGCTTGGATTTTTGGTCAATACAAAAAGCCATTTACTGATGGAGGGGTTATCCAGGAGTGCATGAGTGCAGTAACTTACTTCAGGGGAAACAGAAACAGAAATGTTGTTTTTAAATTAAGTACTTTATTTTAAGATGCATAACTTTTAAAAAGCTCTTTTATTTATTTTTAGGGCCGGGACTCGATTAAAGAAATTAATCGAATTAATCAGAGGCTTTGTAATTAATTAATCGAAATGAATCGCATATAAATATTTGACATGAGAACTGTGAGAAGCAATTTTTTTCATATGGATTTTAGTATACCATTGAACAATGACTGAATACATAAGCTTAAGCAACAAAACATTGTTTTGTTTTTTTTCAAGACCAACAGACCAGTGCAATTTTTGCCATAAAGTGTAGCAATAGCATATTTAGGAATACGTTTCAGAGATTCAGGTAGCCTATAGGTAGGTAGACCTTCTGTAAACTATAACACTTTGTTTTTTTAAGTAAAACGCAATACTCCTATTCACTCACCCATCCAAAAAATTGAAATCAGGTGTTCCAATCGCTTCCATGGCCACAGGTGTATAAAAGAAAGCACCTAGGCATGCAGACTGTTTCTACAAACATTTGTGAAAGACTGGGTCTCTCTCAGGAGCTCAGTGAATTCCACTGTGGTACTGTGATAGGATGCCACCTGTGCAACAAGTCCAGTTGTGAAATTTCCTCGCTCCTAAATATTCCACAGTCAACTGTCAGTGGTATTTTAACAAAGTGGAAGTGATTGGGAATGACAGCAACTCAGCCACGAAGTGGCAGGCCACGTAAAATGATGTAGTGGGGTCAGCGGATGCTGAGGCGCATAGTGCGCAGAGGTTGCCAACTTTCTGCATAGTTAACCGCTACAGACCTCCAAACTTCATGTGGCCTTCAGACCAGCTCAAGAACAGTGCATAGAGAGCTTCATGGAATGAGTTTCCGTGGCCAAGCAGCTGAATCCAAGTCATACATCAGCAAGTGCAATGCAAAGCTTTGAATGCAGTGGTGTAAAGCAAGCCGCCACTGGACTCTAGAGCAGTGGAGACGCATTCTCTGGAGTAACGAATCGCGCTTCTCCATCTGGCAATCTGATGGACGAGTTTGGGTTTGGCGGTTGCCAGGGGAATGGTACTTGTCTGACTGCATTGTGCCAGGTGTTAAGTTTATGGGGATTATGGTGTGGGGTTGTTTTTCAGGAGCTGGGCTTGGCCCCTTAGTTCCAGTGAAAGGAACCCTGAATGCTTCAGCATACCTAGAGATGTTGGACTATTCCATGCTCCCAACTTTGTGGGAACAGTTTGGGGATGGCCCCCTCCTGTTCCAACATGACTGTGCACCAGTGCACAACGCAAGCTCCATAAAGACATGGATGAGAGAGTTTGGTGTGGATGAATTTGACTGGCCTGCACAGAGTCCTGACCTCAACCAATAGAACACCTTTGGGATGAATTAGAGCGCAGACTGAGAGCCAGGCCTTCCCATCCAACATCAGTGTGTGACCTCACAAATGCGCTTCAACATACTCCTAAACCTTGTGGAAAACCTTCCCAGAAGAGTTGAAAACCCTATGGATTAAGAATGGGATGTCACTTAAGTTCATATGCGAGTCAAGGCAGGTGAGCAAATACTGGGCAATATAGTGTATATCTGTAAATGAAATGTTAAATGACAATAAATATTTATATTTATTTATGCAGACTTTGATACAACTACTAGGCTACTTACTGATTTAAATGTGGAGATTGTACAATCATTTAATTGAGATATTAAGTTGACTGTGTTAACTGTAATAAGTTTCATTGTTTAATTTGTCAAATTTCATTGATATTTTGTCAAGTTTCATTTGTCAAATGTGAAGACAGTGCCAATGTGGAGGCTTCTGTTGACAAAGGAAATTCATTATCATTTGTTGTAACAAGCAGAGGAGAAAAAAAATCCTGTCTTCCAATTCGGTGTATCTGTAACCTAATAGTTATTTTTGTGGTAGAAATATTGTTATTGGTACTCAGTATCGGCAAGTACACAAATGAAAATGCTTGTACGAAAGGGCCGGGATTTTAACGCGTTAATTACGATTAATTAATTACACAAAAATGAACGCGTTAAAAAAATTAACGCATTTTAATCGCACTAATTTTTGCACCGCGGAACGTTTCTCACTGGATGAGTTTCAGGGGTATCGCTTATACTGGAGCACCAACTAACATTCATGCATAGCGTTCATGACTTCGAATGAAGAAGCAGATGAGACCACTGTGGTTGGCCCCGCGGATGGGAAATTTTGTTTTAAAAAGCGGACGGATGGCAGCGTAGACAAGAGCACGGTTGTGTGCAAATTATGCAAGAAGGAGTTCGCGTGTCACCGCAGCATATCAAGCCTCAGATAACACCTAAATGCTAAGCATATAGCAGCCACTGTAGAAAGATGTTTTCTAATAGTCAGGGTTTGCAATGTTATGAATGTACTTGAAAGTATTGTGTTTTACTTAAAAAACAAAGTGTTATAGTTTACAGAAGGTCTACCTACCTATAGGCTACCTGAATCTCTGAAATGTATTCCTAAATATGCTATTGCTGCACTTTATGGCAAAAATTGCACTGGTCTGTTGGTCTTGGAAAAAAAATAAATGTTTTGTTGCTTAAGCTTATGTATTCAGTCATTATTCAATGGTATACTAAAATCCATGTGAAAAAAATTGCTTCTCACTGTTCTCATGTCAAATATTTATATGCGCTTAAAATGCGATTCATTTCAATTAATTAATTACAACGCCTCTGATTAATTCGATTAATTTTTTTAATCGAGTCCCGGCCCTAATATATATATATATATATTAGGGCTGTCAGGCGATTAAAAAAATCAATCCAATTAATTACAGGATTTGTAATTAATTAATCTAATGAATCGCATTTTAATCTCATATCTGCTAAAGGTACCCAAATAAAGAATTCGATTCTAGGACATTACAAAATTGTATTGCATGACTAATCAATTAAATACACTTAGAAGAGAAGAACTTGCCGTTCCAAGGCCCCAGCAACAATGTGCTCGCCTCGCTCCCCTGAGTCGGGTCCATGTCTGTTGTCACCCTGCTTTGACTAGCGACTAGGGCTGTAACGATACACCAAACTCACCATTTGTTTTGTATCACGCCTTTTGACCCACCGTTCGATACAAACCTCAATTCTTCATTCTTTTTTCTTTCTAAATTAAATTTTTTATTTATGTAACATTTCAATAACCTACTTGTCTGATTGTACCAGAGGTGCAATATTGTGGAGGGCGTGTCTATAAGATGGTCTGTTAACTACATAGATCCTTCACTCAACTTAATACAAAGAAATGTCCCACAAAACAATGTTACAGAACCAAACTAAGGTAACGTAGTAACTGTAACTGTCTTTGGCAACAACTTAAAAATACCACAGCTGTACATGGAGAAGCGTCCTTCCTCCCGCCCGTCCTACAGACTCCTCATCACATTTCTGCCATGCATCTGTCACCGGCAAAAACACTTTATCTCACTGAGTGTTTCTGATGAAAAAAAATCTTCGCGACGGTCAGCCCTCCGGACCGAGACTTCGGTGAACTTTACCCCGGAAGACATTCCCCGTAGGTTTTGAGTGACAGGGGAGACACCGGGGAAACCCCTTTAAAACACACACGTCATGGGCCAAATTTAAAATGCTATTGAATTGCCACTCAGAATCTCAGAATTAATTGCGTTAATTTTTATAACGCGTTAATTTGCAGTGTCATTAATTAATCTAATTAACGCGTTAAACTGACAGCCCATTTATATGTAGGAACATGCCCGGTCTCATCCTGCCTAATAGGAGATACAATTTACATGTCTGTGTTTGACTCCCTCTCCCCTCTCTTCTTGGACTCTCCAAGAAAACAAATGCTAGAGGCAATAAAAGTTGTTTGCAGGAAGAGACTGTCGGCTGAGTTCACTATTGAAGTCACCAGACCTCCCTTGTAAACCCCCTCTCTTGGGGAAGAGATAACCATTTGTCACCTTCTTCTCCTCTTTTTTTGACTTTAATGGAGTGGACTTCTAGTGGACCAGTGATACCCAAGACTCAAAAGGTCTCATTTAATATCTGGACTTCATAAGTAACTATCTTTCTCTCCACAGATCTGTTTATAATTCAGTGCCCAGTGGTCACTGTTTCATGTCAACGTGTAGTCAGTCGTGATAAGCTTGTCCTTAGAAGACATCACCCCACGTCTGGCATGGGCTATCAAAGTGTCACACTTGTAAATTACAACACTCAACCCAGCCATGTGTCTCCCCATTCCCAACAGGAGAAAGGAAGAGCCTTGATTTCTTTCTTGGTGTTAAAAAGGTATTAAGCTATAATCTCATCCTTGTCCTAACAAAATATCCTCAATCAGCTTAATGAGACCTCAAACATACTCTTTTTCTTGCGTTTGTGAGTTAAAAGAAGCTCTAGTTAGAAATCTCAGGTTTAATGTCTGCTGATCTGATGGAGCCACAGTGCCTCCTTTTGGTAAGTCTGGATATAGGTGAAAGAAAAACTTCTAAATAAACTGACCTTACTTTTATACTTAAAATTATGATTATCTATCTCTGACATATATTTTTGTATTAAGGATTAAGCATGTACCCTATACAAGATATTTTTAAGTCATCAGTACTGCTGAGACGTATGTACCTGTGTCTGTGATTTATTATAACCAATAACCTCCTTGTTCTGATTAGGCAATTTCTGCTATGTTCTTTTACGTTCATGTGACAAGTGTTGATGTAAAGACCATGGTGGATTTTGGTAAATAAGTCGATCGCGATTTTAAAAACTTGTAAACCTTTACTCTGGTTTAATAAGTAATAAAGTCGTAATATAAGCTGCGACGTCACCGGAGGAAATGACGTGCTAGTCCGCCCTCTATTCCGCTCCCAGCTTAAGCATTAAAAGAGCGAACTCCTGGTTGCTCTCTCTCTAACTCCTTCCCTTCTTTTTCTTCAACTTCACGTTACTCTCGTCATTACGTACTATCTACTTACTTTACTTAACACGTGTAACTTAATCTTTACTTTTGACTTCGTACTTTGCTTAGTTTTGCGGCTCCGAGACCTTTTTACCTCCGGAGATTTTAATCACCTGTAGAACCTTTTTCCCAGGTGAAGCGCCGTTATTTTGAGACGACCTTATTTTGAAACTCAAGCAAGGACGAAATTAATTCTCTTTTTGTATTCTTTCGTATCGTTTAAGTATCGTGGCCAAAGCCAGAAGAAGCTACTTTTGTATTTGGTAACAAAGAAGGATTCGTTCGGCCGGCGATCCTTTCCCAGTTTCCCAAGAAGCCCGATCGATATATATCCGTAGCTTCGTAATTACCAGCTCAAAGAGACTCTGATAAAACTCGTAAGTCGGTACAGTTAACTGTTCAAGAGACCGTGAAGAATTCACAGCCGAAGGCAGAACTATCCCGCAATTGCATCCGGACAGTCCGCAGCGCTCTCAAGCGACAACCCCGCTGGGCCAAAGGTGTCCTCATTCGACCTGAGACGACATCGCACTCCAGCTGTTCTGCAGCCGCCGCTGCCGTCCCGCAGAGAGAGACGAAGCTGATCCAGAAAGTCCGGACCCCGGGACCTTTCCTCTACAACAAAGTAGGCTGAATTTCCACACGCAACAGAAGTCACACTGAATGAAATCAGAGTTGGTGTTTGCAAAGCTTCGAATATATATATCCTAAATTAAACGTTATCTGCATTTTCTATTACTTGTTGACAACCATTTGAATTATTACCGCATATCATTTATTCTGCATTTATTTAGTCAATAAACATATTCAACCATATGTCGTTGTCTGTGCACGTTTAATTTGAAGTGGGAAATTGATGGGATCGTGGAAAGAATTCACTACTTCAGAATATATATATATATATATATATATATATATATATATATATATACATAATGTGTATATATATATATATATATAAGAGGAGGAGCCAAGAGGAGCCAAGCACCAGCTACTGGTTGATAGAACAGTCTCAAGAAGAGACAGACCAACCTGTGCACTGCCTGGATTGACTACAAAAAGCCTACGACTCAATCCAGTATACACATGGATACTGGAATGTCTGGAACTGTATGAGATCATCCAGAACTCGATGGAAATGTGGAAGACAACCCTAGAGGGCAATTCAAAGCCGATCGCCCAAGTCAACATCAACTGTGGCATATATCACCACTGCTGTTCTGCATAGGCCTTAACCCCCTCTGTCAGATCATCACTAAAAGCAGCTACGGGTACCGATTCCGTAGTGGGGCAACAATCAGCCGCCTGCTCTACATGGATGACATCAAGTTGTATGCCAGGAGTGAGTGGTAAGCAAGAAATAGACTCACTGATCCACACCACCAGGATCTACAGCGATGACATAGGGATGTCATTCGGATTGGACAAGTGTGGCCGGATGGTCTGAGGGACTGAGGGGATTGACCTACCGAGGGCAACATAGGTGATATCCAAGACAGCTACAAGTACCTTGGCACCCCACAGGCTAATGGAAACCACGAAGAGGCCACAAGGAAGTCAACCACAGCCAAATACCTCCAGAGAGTAAGGTAGGTCCTGAAAAGTCAGCTGAATGGTAAGAACAAGATCCGAGCCATCAACATCAAATACCCCGCTGGTATCATAAGCTGGCCAAAGGAGGAGATAGAAGCCACAGATATCAAGACTAGAAAGCTCCTCACCATGCACCATCCACCCCAAGTCCAGCACCATGAGGCTATACACTAAGCGGAAAGAGGGAGGGCCTCTCAGTGCAGAGCGAGTAGACTCATAACAGGCTATTGTAAGGCTCATGGCTCATCACAGGCTGTAACATGGACATGTACGTTATGAACAGAAAAACAAAAATGCTGGAATACGTTTCTGTCTGCAAAAATTTTCCGTCTCTGCCAGCGAGGGAGTAAGCACATGCTCGACG
>CAEMYA010000123.1:566216-582492 GCA_903131615.1 Diplodus sargus
GCTGTGTTGTAAGGTGTCTGCTGATGTTGCATAGCTTTTGTGGTGATATTTGGAGCATGTTAAGATGCTTAAAACACAGTGTAAAGACGTGACCCCACGCTGTTAGCTGTCAATGCTAACTCCGTTCAAGGAGCCCTGTAAGGGGTGGACCAAAAGTGTTCGCGTTTTCGGTACTGGCAAGTCAAGGGTAGCTTGAGCAATAAAGCTGCATGTTGAAATTGACCTAAGTTCTCCTTTAAGGATAACTAGAAGAGCTTGTGTTTGTCCCTTTTTTGAGATTTGTGTGCTGGTGTCAACACGGAGTATTTTATTTAGAAAAGTAATCGGATGTTATGTTGTTGTTTCGGTGCGTGAATTCCTGTCTGCTCGGTGCTAAATTCAGCTGAAATGCTGTGTCCTGCTCTGGAGCAGATACGCAGCGCAGTGGACCTAGTGGAAGTTAAGACATTATCTGAAGTGAAAAACTAGCTCAGCTCCGCCACGCAGTGGACACGTATCTGGTGGAATCACAGAGTTCGTTTTGCCATTGTTCGCTGAAAGTTAAAACTTCTCCTTCTGCGCTCGGAACAACTTTTGGACCCTCCCCCTCCACACGTTAGCTACTTACAGTGCCATTCCCTGCCTTTCTAACACACATTGGCCTGCCACCTGTCATTCCAGATTCCAGATTCCAGATTCTTTGATTCGTTTTGGTTCCCTTCCACTACCGGTCGCAAAATGCCACCACTTCGTCGCAGTCTTACCACGCCGCACACTGTCTGACGTCACATCATTGATACCTCTCAGGTCCTACTCGCACACATAATTTATATAAATAAATTCACGCAATTTTTATTAGATAGGCCTGCACTTACCACAAATGGAAAAAAACTCATAGTTGGATAGTGGTTCAAAAATGTAATACCTCGTCAGATGACATTTATTACTTTTTAATACTTTTTAATGGCCTTAATTTTTGCTAATTTCATTTAATACCTTTTACAACCCCGAGGACACCCTGATTACCTATCACCCACCTACAATGAAGTACTGAGTTCTCTCCCAAGACAGCTTAACAGCCATTCACACCTGGGCTCACCTAGCCTTAGCAACCCACAAGGCCGGTTTGACCGATCCATAAGTGGCCCTAATGTCTCTGAAACTTGAGCTCACGCGTTTCTTAAACAGCTCTGTTAGAACACAACAACAAAGTTTAAAAGCCTGCCACTCCTCCAGTTGGAGAGGTGAAACGTCTTCAACAAACTGAAACAAGTCCAGTTGCCTACGATACAGCACTAACATTTACCATGACCTGGATGACTGAGAACTTTCATCAACATGATTTAATGACTTTAATTTAGCAGTACTCAAAATCTCATGTGCTTCTTGGAATCTAATGATGTTCCTTGGAATCTAACGGTACTCCTCGTAATCAGAAAGTGCTCTTCAGTATCTAGCGGTACAACTTGGAATCTAGTAGTGCTACTCGGAATCTAGTTTCACTCCTTGGAATCTAGTGGTACAGCTTTTGAATCTAGCGGTACCCCTTGGAATCAAGACACTCCTCAGAATCTAGCAGCATTACTTGGAATCTAGCGATATTCCTTGGAAACTAGCAGTACTACTTGGAATCTAGCTGTACTCCTTGGAATCTAGCGATACTCCTTGGAATTTAGTGGTACTCCTTGCAATCTAATGGTACTACTCGGAATCTACTGGTACTCTTGGGTATCAGAAGGTGCTCATCGGATTCTAATAGTATTCATCGGAATCTAGCGGTACTCAGAATCTAAAGGGGCTCATGGAAATGGAACGGTACCCGTTGGAATCTACCAGTATTCCTCAGTCAATCCTCAGTACTGCTTAGAATCTGACGGTCCTCCACGGACTCTAATGGTACTTCCAGGTATCTGGAGGTACTCCTAAGTGTCTGATGATGTCAGAACAGTTCTCTATAACTCACAGCTTTGGGTCCCAGGTCTTCTGGTGCGTTGCAGTGATAGAGCTGCAGCAGACCCTGGCTAGCTGTTGGTAGACCGAGGTGGTACTGACGACCCCTGTGGATGGACTCTGACCCTGCAGATGAGGCACTGGAGGATGCCTGAGGACACAAACACTTATTTCAACAATGGAAATGAAACTTTACCTCTGCAGGATTCCTCTTCCTGTAACTTAAAACCGTCTGACCCAGCAGAAATTAAGCTGTTACACCTCTGAGAAACAACGGTATTACTACACACTTTTAGACTTCAGTAATATCTTCTGATCTGAGCAGATCAGAACCTGTATCCGAATGACGCACCGAGTGACCAATCGGAGATAGTGGGCTGGTGTCGCCCCATGAGCTGTCAGGTGTTCGCTGCAGGAAGTCTGAAATGCGTTGGACCAGGAAGTCTCTATCTTTGAGGTTTGCGAACAGGAAGTTCATCTTGTTCTTGGTACTGATGGAAACGGGACACGGCAGGACGCTGCTGCTGTCTGCCTTTTCCACAATGGACACCTGAGGAGCAAGGGATGCTGGGTAAAAATCATTGTGTAATACAGTGTAAGAACTGTGTAAGAAATACAATCCTAACATGTCTTCTATTAGCTTGGTTTACATGCTTTACACAACATAGAACATTGTTTTGTGTTCACCACACATCACATGAAGACAAATGATCAACAAACCACATGACTTTTAAAAGACCTAAATACTATGCATCAGAGCCTTACAGGGGCTGGTTTAATATTCTCATTGCATTTAGCAGAAATAATTACTGTTCACATTTTTGGGGGCTCTATCTACAGTGCCTCTCTGATAGTAAATGCTCATGGTGTGGGTTGCAGAGGCCCCCTGAACTCCCGACAGTAGACTCTGACAACTGACCTTGATTCTTTAACAACTTGTTTACCTCTCTGAGTGGGATGATGAGCTGACACAGGTCTTCTTCTCTGCTGTTAAAACAGATGTAATTATTGGAGATGAACAACTGCCCAACCACATGCATCTTAGCAAATGGCGTCCACAGTGTGCAGTCCGTGTGTCCGTCCAGGCGCTCATCCTGTGTCAGCCGGAACATCATCCGGTAACGCTCATTCTTTGCCCGTGCGTCAAAATCCCTGCAGCAATGACATGGTAAGGAAACAGCTGATCAGATCAAAGGTTAGGCATATATGTCCAGCCTGAGACACAGCGACATTTAGTTTGATGGCTCAGGTGCATCATAGACTGCATGACTGTTGATAAAGAAATTTTGTCAATGCGTATTACTTACTTAATACTTAATGTATATATGTATGTATGTATGTATGTATGTATGAGGACACTGCACTCTGTTTTGCACATGTATGCACAGTACGCCCACATGGTATAACACCGTACATTTAGCTTTGCGCTGATTTGGTGTCACAAACAAGATCATCAAGAGTTTTTTATTTGTTCAGCACTCGCATCAGGCACATGGTTACTGAACAGAGTGAGACCTCTTGAGTGCAGAGACGTTCTTGAGTGTTTTGCCGGGTTTGGGCAGCGAGCGGTCGGCAGCAAATGCCTCATTGTCAAGTAGCTGGCGCATGGCGATGTTGGCGAGTTGCTCCATCAGCTTGAAAGTGTCGTTGATGTTGAGGAACATGGAGAAGAAATGTTCGGTGTGACGTGTGCTGACACGAACGCTCTCCGGAAACACCAGGGTCGCGTTCTTCTCAAGCTGGGTCACCTCCGTCCACTGCACCACCAGGGTCACTGAAGATTGAATAGTGAAGACTATATTACATATATGAATGTAAATATAAACATAACAGATTGGGCTGATTGTGCTGTCTTTTTTCAAAATCATTTTTTTTAAAGTGCGAAGAGTAGAAAAACACTAAAACTTGTTCATGAAGAGAGTCATTTACATGAAACTACAGAAGAAGCTCCTTCAGCTAAAACAGGATGTTAAGTTACTCTTTAATAAAGATCACAGACTGTATATGACATCATTAGACTTTTTCTGTGATTGGCTTGTCGTACCCTCCTTGCCCAGCAGGAAGGAGTAGAAGCACAGGTGGTTGACAGACAGGTAGAGCCAGCCCTGCCGTGGCACTCGGCCCTTCCAGTAGCTGCATGAATAATAATTCACCAGCTTCTCTTCATCTGGCATCCCAAACAGCCTCCTCATCTTCAGCTCCGCCTCCCGAAACTTCCCACAATCCTCTTCCTGATCCTCCCCCTGCTTAGGCCGGTTCTCCTCTGCAATGATGCCCTGCAGGAAGTGACATCAGTCACTAACAGGATCACACACAAGACAAGAGAACTGGTCGGTCATACAGGAAGTGACATACAGAGATCTTTCCTTTGACGAAGGTGGTGACGTCTTCATCATTGTCAAAGATGGAGATGGTCTGCAGCAGGTTGGACTCCAGCCATTCCCAGTGATCTGTGATCTCCTTCCTGGATGAGCCTGCAAGACAGAGCTGAGGGTCAACAAACATCATACAAACATTCAGCCAATTCCAGTGCTCCTAGTCCAGCTTTCTCACCACAGGCAATGTTCCAGTAGATCTGAGAGTCCGCCGTCTGCAGAAGGATCCTGTAAGGAGCCACTCGAGCACTCGAGTCCAGAACCACATCCAGAGTCCCAACCAGGAGGCCTGCAGACAGACAGAAAGGCAGAAAGACAGATAAAGCAGGAGACCTGAAGACAGAGGCAAGCTAGTAGACCTTAAGACAAACAGGCAGGTGAACCAGGAGGACTGCAGACATTAGCTGTTCGGGCTGAGGGTTTTTCAGTCCAACTGAATCATCATCAAAGTGAAACTCTTCATCAGCTCGTCTCTCTCTGATGGATCTGAAATGAGGACGTTTATAAAGTTAAAACTCCTTTGTTCCCTGTGCAATAACCCTGCTTATCTCTGCAGATTTAATACAGTATGTGAGAGATTGTTTTGTTGTCCTATTTATATTTTATGTACACAAAACATTTTTGTACTTTTTTTTTGGTATCTGCCTATTTGTATCTGGTGCCCCTGACTGCAAACCATTTTTTTCATCTGAGATCATAAAATGACTGGGCTGGGCTGACTTATAATAATTAACAGATCCAAGTGATAAGGAGGAAGAGTAAGGAGGAGGAGAGTAAAAATACAGAGCAGCTGCTCTGAGACTCATATCTCTCCAACACACACTGTAAACATGTGAACTGATGTCCAGCTCAGAGGTGCGTCTATCTCTGGACTCCAGTCCAGGACCAGGAACCCATGTCCCCAGAATCTGGACTCCAGGACTCCAGGATCTGGACTCCAGGATCTGGACTCCAGAACTCCAGGTTCTGGACTCAAGGACTCCAGGTTCTGGACTCAAGGACTCCAGGTTCTGGACTCAAGGACTCCAGGTTATGGACTCCAGGATTCCAGGACCTGGACTCCAGGACCTGGACTGCAGGATTCCAGGATCTGGACTCCAGGGCTCCGGGATCTGGACTCCAGGACTCCAGTCCCCCCAGTCCAGTTCCCCAATTAGGAACAGATGATTATTTAGATTCTTTAACTCATTTTTCTTTGATTGACTTGCTAATTTGTACCTGCAACTGACTAATTGTTGGTGTGAAGTCTTAAATACAAAATATTAAGAAATAATAATAATAATATATTCATAATAACCAATAATAATTTAATAATTAAACCAGACCAGCGTTAAACCAGACCAGGGGTTTAACCGGACCGGGACTAAACCAGACTGGGGCTAAAACGGACCAGGACTAAACCAGACAGGGGCTAAACCAGACCTGGGTTAAACCAGACCAGGGATCTAACCGGACCGTGATTTCGCCGAACTGGGACTAAACCAGACCAGGGCTAAACCGCATCAGGGCCAAACAGGACCAGGACTAACGGACCAGGACTAAGCCAGACCGGTGATAAACCGGATTTTAGTAGGGTTAGGCTTGGGCTGTCGTTGTCTAAAATAGACTCAGACTGGACCGGACCAGCAGTGAACCAGACCCGGACCTCAGACAGCCTGGACTCACCGGACAGTCCCCCCCCACGGCCGTGTCCTCTCCTCCTCTGCAGGATGAAGAACGGGTTTGCCCGCTCGGAGACCCACAGCGCCCCGGCCAGCAGCACTTCCTCCGGGTTGATCCACATATCTGCCCGCTCCCTGCTCACCCTGTGCCGGGGAAACACCGGGAAAAGGACCGAGTATCACCAGGCTGCTTCGTCTAATTCAGACAAACACGGAGATGTTGTTGTTTTCAGTCGGTCTGCTGACTGCACATCACTTCCGGGTCTGACGCGCACTCTGCGCAGTGCGCACGCTGCGTCGTCACGTCACAGACCAGCAAAAGTGTGAAATGTTTTAATGTGGAATAAAGTTGATTATATTTATCAAATTATGGAGGGGAAGCTTCAGTGTGTCTTGAGATTATAAAAAACATAAAGATTTTGTTTCAGGATCTTCTGACTGAAATCATTTATATATTAAATCTGTTTAAATATTTTAAACGTTGTATTCTCTTCACTAATGTTCAATTCGCTAATTTTTTGTTCTGTTATTTTATATTAGTGCGCTTTATTATAATTTACACTACATCATTGTATATTAGGTCCAGTGTTGTATTGTTGTCAAGTGTTTGTATAACATGCACAAACATTGTGCATCCACCTGTACAGTTACTCATCTGTTGTTCCTCTCAAGTGTTCGTTGAGTCGAGTTAATTCACTTTTATATTGTAACATCAGTTATTGATTGTCATACTGACGAAGGCTCCTAATATTCTGACAAAAAAACTCTATATAAATCAATTTGAATGATTGAAGGGTGTTCACATCATGGCTGTGCACATTTAACCTCTAATGATACAATATTTATATATCTTGTGACTTCTCTCATCGATAATTCTGTTTTCTTCTGTTTGTGTCTGAATGTCCTCCATTCACAAAGTCTATGTATTAAAATTTTCTGTACAAACGGTTTGTGTTATTATTTATGGCTGAACACAGCTGAGCTGATGAAGGAACGTGTGTGTGTGTGTGTGTGTGTGTGAATTAAGTGAGACTGGTGCATGTTAAAGGCAATAATGACACTTTAATGCTGAGGCAGTAAGAGACACAGTGAACTGAAGCATCACACACACATCCTCCATCATCATCATCATCATCATCATCATCAGTAAAATGTGACAGAGACAAAGAAATACAGACAAGGACAGACATATTCAGGTCACTTCAGACAAAATATTGATCGATCGGTCAGGTTATAGATTGTATAATGCTGTTTATATATTGAGCTCCGTCACTGGAGCTGATTATTACACGCTGAGCAATCGGAAGCTGTTCAATACACGTTAAAGGAGCAGTTCGTCACTCCAGGAGAGCCTCCCATTCTCTGGGGAGACATGTCAGCAGTAGTCGGCTGCAGGAAGACACCAACACAGTCTGTTTGATGAAACAGCTGAATTTTTCACTCGTGTTTATATGTAAAACATGAACTGATTACACATTGGTTTGTTTCTGCAGCGACTGATGAAGACAGTCTCTTAAAGTGCACAAAAAACCCCAAGATGTTTTCACATCTCTCTGACTTTAAAATACTGTAGTTCAAAACATTTTTATAAAAAACACTGCAGATGAAGTTCTACTGACTGTAATTAATTTCATGTTCTGTCTGAACGGCTTTTATTTGACTGACAGCAGAAATTTCCATCCTGAAGGCAGGTTTCCGTCCACCTGTATGAACACCTGAACAGAAATGTGTTAAACTGCACGTTAAAACTGTAAATGTTTCCTGTGTGAAGTGTAAAGGTGGTTCAAACAGACTGAGTGAATCACTGATGTCATGACTCATGTCAGTCAACACCTCCAGTGAATAGCTGAAAAACATCATGAGTGAGGAGCGATGATGAGGAGACTGTAACCTTCATCAAATTAACAGAGTAAACAGACAGAAATGTCTATGACTGTTGACTGGAGCACTTTGTTTAGTCTTCTTCTTCTTCTTCTTCTTCTTCTATTCTTCAATGGAGAATTGGCTCCACCTGCTGTGTATCTCCATTAACCAGCTCACAGTCACACAACAGTCAGTCGGTTTATTTGACTTCATTTGGATTGAAACTCGACTTCTGAAAAATAGAATTAAAACATGATGAATGTTGTTTGTGGCAGGAAGTGACTCACCTCACTGCAGGTGACTCTTGTGATGGCTCACAGACCTTGCTCTACTGTCAGACTGCTGACAAGCTCGTTAGCTAACGAGATAAAATCAGACAGACTGGTGTTACTGTCTTCTCGTTCACATGATTGTTTCCTCCAAAATCTACGGATCTGGGCCCATGTCTTCCTTTGGTCCTGGTTTCCGTCATATGATGGACAGGAAGTTGAATATTTTATAGTTCTGATCCAGGTCCAGGTCTTCAGACAGACTCCAAACTCTGACTGGAGTCCATTAGACTCTGATGATCATGTAGTAATCTTCAGCGAGCCAACCAGGAGTCAGGTAACAGAGATATGACTGACTGAATGCAGAACAGAAAACACTGACAGGAACATTTTCTGGGTTCAGGATCTCTAGGTTTGTTCTGATTTTGGTCCTGAAGCTTTAAGGTCCATTTAGATTCAGGTCAGCAAGTCCTTTAGACACATTTTCCAGGAACAAGGGAACCCTCAACAACATTTTCAGAAACCTTTCAGGCTCAGAAATATTTCCTGGTACCTTTTTTAGGATAAGGAAGGTCTTTGATAACCCAAGAACCTTTTTTGGACCTGAGGAACATTTACAGAAACCCCTCTCAGGATTCCAAGTACATTTAAGGGGGTAAGGAACTTCCAAGAAGAGAATCCACCCAATGGGAGGGTGCTCATGAAACCCATGAAACTCTTTTGGATCTTTGGAAGTCTTCCAGGAGCCTAGGAACTTTATGGAACATTAAAATGTCCTTTTCAAGCACCCAGGAGCATTTTCAGAACCGAGGAACCTCTGTAAGAATCGACGAACATTTTAGAGGAACATTTTAGAAACTCAAGAATCGTTGTAAGATGCCCTGAAACTTTTCCACAAACTTTTTAAAGAACGTCAGACCTGAAGGAATTCAGGAAGTTTACCAGGGAACAAAGAATCTTGTTAGGATGCCAAGGAAAACAAGTGCACTTTTTGGGACACCAGAACGTTCCAAGGAGCTCAAACACTAACAAAAACTGGTTCTTGGGTTGGACTTTGATCTGGAGTTCCGTTCTCTGGATTATTTGCTTTAAAACATATTTCTGACTATTTGACATGACTACAAGCTCCGAGTCCTCCAACGTTTTTAATCTTCTGGTCAAAATAAAAATGCATCTAAGCTAAGTCCAGGATCAACATGAGGATCCAGAGTTCATGTTAAGTCTGAAGACAGTCTGATGGAATAATTGGGGTTTAAAAGTTCTTCCATGTTTTTGTTGTTAGACCCCCCTCCCAACAGAAAACACTTTGTCATCACTTTCTGTGTCCATAAAAGGTTCTTTGTCCATCTGCAGGTGGAGGTGGTGATGATGTTAGTGGTGGTGGTGGTGGTGGTTGGGGGATGGGGGGTCGGGGGTCGTAACCATGCCGATGGGTCTCAGGACTTGTTGTCGTCATAGAGGTCAAGTGAGGCCTGGATGTCCGGCAGCTCCATTTCACAGGCAACACTGCGAGGAGACATCGAATTCCTGTTGAAGAAGTGACCGCCACCTGAGGAGACAAAAAACACATCAATTCATCAATAATTATTATTGTTATCATTATTACTATTATCATCATTGTCATATATCACCACAACATGCACCTCCTTAGGCATGATGAAGTGAATATTAAAACACTATTCTTATTATTCAGTTGTTTATTTACAGCCAGCAGTGGAGAGGAAGTGACTTGTGTTTCATAACTCGAACTTTGTGTTCAGTGAAATCATGACATCATGAATCCGTGTGTTTAATCTGAATATATCATCTGGTATTTGTCATAGAATAGAATTACTTTAATGATCCCAGACGGGGAAATTATTTTGTCACAGCAGCAGTGGGTCTGCAAAAAATATATACAGTGCAAATATACTATAAACAATAAACAATAATAATATATACAACAAAACAGTAGAGATATCAGAGTTCTCTCTGTCAGGCAGAGGTGAGAGAGTTATTATATAAAGTGATGGCTTGTGGCAGGAAAGATTTCCTGTATCTGTTGTTATGACAGCGAAGCTGAAGCAGCCTTTTGGAGAAGGTGCTCCGCTGTATGACCAGTGTGATTTGGAGAGGGTGGAGAGGATTATCCATGATGGATAACAGTTTTTTCAGTGTCCTCCTCTCCATTACAGCCTCCAGAGTGTCCTGTTTACAGCCAATCACAGAGCCAGCCTTCCTGATTAGTTTGTTGAGTCTGTTGGTGTCGCTGGCTCCGATGCTGCTCCCCCAACAAACTACAGCAAAGAAAAGCACACTGGCCACCACAGACTGATAAAAGATCTCCAACATCTTTCTGCACACGTTGAAGGATCTCAGCTTCCTCAGGAAGTAAAGTCTTCTCATCCCCTTCTTGTGAACAGCTTCAGTGTTAGATCTCCATTCAAGTCTGTGGTTGGTGGTAACACCAAGGTACTTGTAATCCTCCACCACCTCCACATCCTTTCCAAGAATGCGCAGTGGTTGGAAAGCTGACTTCCTCTTCTTCCTGAAATCTATCACCATCTCTCTGGTCTTGCTGATGTTCAGCCGCAGGTGATTCTGTCCAGTCCACTCCACAAAGTTGTCTACCAGTGCCCTGTACTCCTCCTCCTGTCCCTCACTTATACACCTAACAACAGCCGAGTCCTGAGAAAACTTCTGCAGGTGACACGACCCGGTGTTGTACTGAAAGTCAGTGGTGTATAAGGTGAACAGGAAAGTAGACAGTACATTCCCCTGTGGAGCTCCTGTATCACTAACCACCGCATCAGACAGAACACTGCCCATAGGGACAAACTGTGGCCTGCCTGTCAGGTAGTCAGTAATCCAGGAGATCATTGTGTCGTCTACACCCATCACCCGCAGCTTCTCCCCCCAGTAGCAGTGGCTGAATGGTGTTTAAATCACTGGAGAAATCAAAGAATGTGATTCTCACAGTGCCTCCTCCACCATCCAGGTGCGAATGGGCTGGTTGCAGCAGGTAGATGACAGCGTCATCAACTCCCAAGTGGGGCTGGTAAGCAAATTGCAGAGGGTCTAGCAGGGCTTCCACCTGCGGCCTCAGGTTGGCCAAGACCAGTCTTTCCAGCACCTTCATCACGTAAGATGAGAGGGCCACTGGTTGGTAGTCATTGAGGTCTGATAGTGTCGACTTCTTAGGCACAGGAACCAGGCAGGACGTCTTCCAAAGCACCGGTATTCTCTCCTGACTCAGGTTCAGGTTGTACAGGTGTTGTAGGACAGGAGACAGCTGGCTGGCACATGTCTTCAGGATCCTTGGGCTGACACCATCGGGGCCTGCGGCCTTCCGCTGGTTGAGTCTCTCCAGCTGTCTCCTAACCTGGCCTGCAGTCACAGTCATGCAGGGGAGGGTGCTGGTGTCTTGATTGGAGGAGGAGGAGGAGGAGGAGGAGGAGAGGTGCTGCACAGGAGAGCTCACACCAGGGGAGTGAGGGGGGAGGGGAGGAAGCATTCGGGGCAGTGAGGGTGTGTGGGGGTCTGGAGGTGTCGGGGAGACGACAGAAGGCTGTGAGCTAAACCTATTGAAGAAATTGTTCAGCTCGTTTGCCCTCTCCAAGCTGCCTGATGACTGTCTGCCGCTCACCTTACACCCGGTGATCTGCTTCATTCCAGTCCACACATCCCTCACATTGTTCTGCTGGAGTTTGGCCTCCAGCTTCCTCCTGTAGGTGTTTTTTCAGGCCCTTAGCATATCCCTGAGTTCATGCTGCACTCATGCTGTCGAGATCCTCTCCATGTGGCTCAACAAGTACATCTGAGTCTGTCAACTCAAAGCAGTCCTGTAGTGCATCAGCAGCCTCCTGAGTCCACCTCCTCACGCTCCTAGTGTGGACAGGCTGCCGCTGAACAAGAGGGACATACTTAGGGGTCAGCAGAACCAGGTTGTGGTCAGATCTGCCAAGGGGGGGAGGGCTGTGGGATTGTATGCATCCTTAGCATCTGCATAAAAGATCTAGTGTGTTATAGTCTCTGGTGGGACAGTCAACATACTGGTGAAATGTTGGGAGGGTTTTGTTCAGTGAGACATGATTAAAATCCCAAGTGATGACAATAAATGCGTTAGGATGCTGCGTCTGTATCTGGGCAACACCGGCGTGGATGTGGATATTCCTTCTGAGTTTTTATCAGCGCAGCGAGCTCGTCCATCTTATTCCCCAGAGACCTCACGTTCCCCATGACGATCGCTGATACAGCCGGTCTATGTCTCCTCCTCTTTGCCCTCCGTTTCACTCCGGCTCTGCAGCCCTGGCGTCTCCTCCACAGCTCCTTCGGGACCTTAGGCCACGCTCCGGGCATCAGTGCAGGTTCAAACGCAGTGCAGGTTTACACAGGGCAATCAGCTGGTCCTGTGTGTAAACAATGCGCTTAATGGTGTGCTCCTGACCCTCCGTTGCTAGGGCTAGCAGAAACATCATAACAAGTGCCGCAAAAGTTCAAAAAAGGAAAGTGTCCATCCTCTCACGGTCACCGGAGAAGAGTTGCCATAACTCACAACAAAAATCAAAACAGAAATACAAAAAAACTACGAAAAACTTGCAAACCCACGGGAGCAGCCGCAACAGGCTGCCACCTAGTACGGCGCCATAGCAACCAAAAAAAGAATCATGTCACTGACACTATCTGGTGGACGATTTGAGACACTGCAGGAAACCAAACAGACAATGAAGACAAGAACATCATTATCATCATCTTTAACCTTGATTTTTATTTTGCAAAGTTAAAATAAAATTCCTTTTTATTTTTATTATGAATTAAAGTCACATCTGTTAAAGTAAATCTTAAATTTGAACTGAAAGTTTAAGTTAAGAGCCTGAAATCAAAGCAGCTTCATTTATATTAGGGCTGTCAAAATTGCTCCGAAATGACGTCTGAATATTCGCTCTAAAAAACTAATACTAAAAATCTATATTTGCGCATTATGTCAATAACAGGAGGACAAACTAATACAACCAATTATTGACAGAACTCTCTGAAGCCCGTGCCATCAACGATACTGATCGGCCTCATGTCCTTGCATATGAACGAAGCAAGTTTCTTTGTGCACGCCTCTTGTGCTGCAGACAAAGAGCTTGTGGCAGGCGGTGCAAAGTATGAGTTGAGACGTGGCTGTTTAGCTGGAGTTCCAGACATCATGGCATGCTCATTTGGGTTCACAATCGAATCTGTTTTTTTTTTTATATTCGAATATATATTCAAATTTAGGATATTCGTTGACAGCCCTTATTTATATAGACATATCATAATAAAGATGGATCAAAATCATCCAGAAAATTAGCATTACAAATGAAAATGTTGCATATTACTATATTTGTCTTTGTTCTGTGTAATGTTGTGTCATGATAAGGACAAGTCTTATGACAGTCTTTTTTTTTTAACAATATTTTTATTCAACTTTTCACTTTTACACTGATGGTTACACAATATGGTTCACAGAAATAAAAAGCAAGACAAACAAACAAGTAGACAAGACAAACAAAACAAAACACCAGAACACCAGCTCAGATCCATATAAATAATACTTGAATATACAGTGATAGTGTACGGTATGAGCAATCAAGAAAATCCCTGCAGCATGATATTAGAGACATCAGGCTCTACATAGTTCAAATAGGGCTCCCACACTTTATAGAATTGGTCTGTTTTTGAATGTAATATACATGTCAGGTACTCCAATGGCACTAGATCAAACCCCACTCTTTGCCAGCCTTTAACAGTTGGTACTTTTTCCTTAATCCACTGCAATAAAATATTCTTCCTCGCTGCATATGTAAGAATACAATACAACCTCTTATTATGTTTAGACGTTAAGCGTCGGCTGGGGAGGCCCAGTATGAGAGACAGAGGGTCCATCTCCAGTTCTAAGCCCAATATCTTTTGTATCTCAGATAACACACCAGACCAATACATCTGCAGTTTCAAACATGTCCAAAAGCAATGAGTTAGGGTACCAATTTCTATCTTGCATTTAAGGCACATGGGTGAGAGAGTAGGGTTGAAGTGATGCCTGCGGTTAGGGGATATATGCATTCTGTGTATAATCTTTAACTGTATTGCTTTGGCGCGATTGCAGACTGAAATTGATTTAGCATATCTCCAAACATCAATCCACTCCTCATTACCAATTGTAATGTTTAGCTCCTCCTCCCATGTGCCTCTAAGCTTCTGTAACCCGACAGTGGGTGTGGAATACATAGTTTTATAAAATAGACTCACAGATATCTCTTTATCTGCTAGAAACAGTAATTTCTCAACAGGGGAGCTTTCATTACTCTCAATTAAAGTAGTGCTGTGTAAAATATAATGCCTTATCTGCAAATAACGAAAGAAATCATGTCTGGGGACAGAATATTTCTCTATCATTTGTTCAAATGTCATAACCACATTATTAGAGAGTAAGTCCCCCAGTTTATGAACACCATTATTCCCCCACTGTTTCAAGCCATTATCAAACATCCCAGGCTGGAAATCAGGATTATTCACAATAGGGGTGAAGACAGATGTGAACTTTGACCTTCCCTCAAGTCGACATACAGATCGCCAGGCCTTAAGTATGTTAAGTGTAACCGGGTTATTGCAACTCAGTCTGATGTTTTTAAATTTCTTAAAGAACAGTAAGTCCCTTAGCGGATACTTAAAAAGGGAAGCTTCAACTTCCAACCAAATAGAGCTTGAGTTATTTACAACCCAGTCATAAATATACCTCATATGAGTACACAACTGATATGTTCTGACATTTGGTAAGTCTAGGCCCCCTATAGAACTTGGAAGCTGCAATGTAGCCATTTTAAGTTTTGGTCTGCGCTTGCTCCATATGAAGGAACTCAGCCAGCCATTCGGATTTTTCATCACCTTATTTGAAAATATGACAGGAATCATTTGAACGGGATACAACAATCTAGGCAATATATTCATTTTAATCAGGGATATACGTCCTAGCCAGGAGACAGGCAGAGAATTCCAAAGCTCCAAATCTTGCCTCACCTTCTCGAACAGGGGGACAAAGTTTGCTTTATAAATTTGTTTAAATTTAGGAGGTATGAATATACCTAAGTACACAAAACCTGCCGGAGACCATTTAAAGGGAAAAGAAGGTAAAGCAGCTGGTATCGAATTAAGGCTCCCGAGTGGCATAGCTTCAGACTTAGTTAAGCTTAGCTAAATAGATCAATAATGTTGAGTAGAGCCGGTATTGACGTCTCTGGATTGGAAATAAATATCAAAACATCATCTGCATAGAAACTAATCTTGTGCTCATGATCAACTAGCAGACCCTGTATAGCAGGTGTCATCCTTTTGGCCTCCACCAACGGTCCCATGGCAACGGCAAATAAGAGGGGTGATAATGGGCAGCCTTGCCTCGTTCCTCTATACCAGGGATGGGGAACCTCCGGCCTCCGGGCCGTATACGGCCCGCGAGACCGTTTGGTCCGGCCTGCGAGGCAATCCGTAAGTACACCCACAAAAAATTAATTCAGGAAAAATTATTTCAAATGTGTAATTAAATGCCCCTGGGGCTGGTGTCTGTCTTTCCGCACCATGATCAAGGTCACTGAACACAACATCAGCGTAACTGTCATTGCGCGTCATCACGTCGTGTCGTCAGTGATTGACAGGTGACAACTACGAGAGGAGACAAGCTGGAGTCGCATTACGGAGATCTGGTTTACCATTGTGAGGTGCGGTGGCTAAGTCGTGCAAATATGCTTGCACGGTTCTACAACTTGAGGGATGACGTAAAGCAGTTCATGGAGATGAAGGGGAAACCAGTCAAGGAACTCGGTGACAGCAAGTGGCTGTGTGATTTGGCTTTCATGGTGGACATTACCAAGTACCTCTCAGAGCTGAATGTCAAGCTCCAAGGTCCCAACCAGCTTCTCAGCTCTCTCTTTTCAAATGTCAAATCATTTGAAGCTAAGCTAAAGCTGTGGCGTCTGCAACTGGAAAAGGGAATCACTGTGCACTTTCCCACTCTGCAAGAACAAAAGCCAGCTGTGACATCTGAATATGCTGACAAATGTGAAAAACTCCTTCAGGCCTTTGGAGAGAGGTTCCAGGACTTCAAAACCAAACAGAAAGACCTGAACATATTCGCAGCACCCTTCACTCTGGAACCAGCTGAAGTGCCAGACAACCTGCA
>CAEMYA010000123.1:598956-619374 GCA_903131615.1 Diplodus sargus
AGACAGACAGACAGACAGACAGAGATTCCTTGCTTTTATAGAGAGATTGATCTAAAAGCAGTTGTCACTGACAGCCAATTTGGAAAATGACCGCCATATTGATCATTTATGAGGGTACATATCTTTATTTTTTTAGTGTATTTGGCCATAACGGTATCAAATTTGATGCTTATATTACATATTATCCATTGTTAATGTGAATCTATTATATATTATCTATCTATAAAAAGTTGTCACTGGTGGCCATCTTGAAAAATGGCTGCCATATCGAAAATTTGTTGTGCCTCCACATCTAATTTTTGTCATATTGAAAAGTCTTGATCCCTCCACATGTTCCCCAGGTCTTTGGCCATAACTGTTCCAAATGTGATGCTCCTATCACATATCATCTATTGTTAATGTGGAATTTCATCTTAAAATTGTTGTCACTGGTGGCCAAAATGGCCACCATATGGAAAAGTCTTGATCTCTCTACATGTTCCCCATGTCTTTGGCCATAACTGTACCAAAATGTATGTTTCTATCACCTATTACCGGTTGTTAATGTGAAATTTAATCTAAAAACAGTCGTCACTGGCGGCCATCTTGAAAAATGGCTGCCATATTGAAAATTTGTCGTGCCTCCACATCTAATTTTTTTCTATATGCCTTTGGCTACAAGCATACCAAATTTGACGCTTTTATCATAAAATGCACAATCCTTCTGGTTAGCTGCCCCACTATAAGGGATCTGTGCAGTTAACAGACCATCCGATAAACACGCCTTCCACAATACTGCGCCTCTGATATTATCAGACAAGTATCATATACATAAGTTATTGAAATGTTACATAAATAAAATGTTTAATTAAAACATTTTTTTTTTTTAAATCGAGGTTGTATCGAACCGTGGGACAAAAATCGTGATACAAACCGAATCGTGAGTTTGGTGTATCGTTACAGCCCTAGTACAGTCACACATGTGAGGTTGTGCTAAAGATAATGGCACCAAATAAGGCAAGGTAAATAGTTTTTAAGGTGAAATATATTGGCAAAATCAAAAATAGTCAAAAATGGCCAATTATACCCCAGACCCCAGAGGGTTAAAGTTGCTTTTTATGATGGTGCTCTGAAATTTCAAAGTTGCTCTATGGCATTATGAGGTTGCTCTATGACATTATGAGGTTGCTCTATCACATTTCAAAGTTTCTCTATGACATTACAAAGTTGCTATATGACATTATAAAGTTGCTCTTTGATATTTTAAAGTTGCTCTTTGCCATTTTAAAGTTTCTCTATGACATTTCAAAGTTGCTCTTTGAAATTACGGAGTAACTCTTTGACATTATGCTGTTGCTCTACCTCGGAGGGTTGATTGACGCGCCGGCGCGTCCAAATTACGTGACCAATTTAAGATGACGTAGCAGCGAGACGGAGCCTCAGTGAGTCTCGGTTCCGACTTATGTGCTGGTGCGGCCTTCAAACTATATACCAGTTTTTACATTGTGTTGATAGGCAAAGTAAAACCGGACTTAAGATAAAAACTGTCTTTTCTCACGAAAGTGTCAGCAAGCAGGAAAACAACCTGTGACAGCCCCTTTCCTATTGGTGGAAAAAATCACCACACCAACCAATCACAAAATTATATTGCAAACCGTCTGATTTGGTTGCTGAGGAACAGGGGGAAGTTGAGGAGGAATGTTGCTCTATGACATTATAAAGTTGCTCTATGACATTATAAAGTTGCTCTTTGACATTTTAAAGTGGCTCTATGACTTTTTAAAGTTGCTCTATGACATTTTAAAGATGGTGTGGTGCTGCATTCTTACTGGTCACGGCGATGGTGATGTCAGCTGGTGTTCTGGGCGTGGCCTCAGGTAGGGGGGGGCTGAGTGGCTCCAGGCTGATGGATGGCTGGTTGCTGTCGCCCAGCGGTGCCCTCTGGCTGCCTGATGCCTGACTGACGCCCAGGCGCTCCACGTCCAACACTACGCTGTCCACACAGGGAAGACTGGTCTGGAGACAGAGGAGACATGAAGGAGACACTAAGGAGACACCATGGAGACATGAAGAAGACAGGAAGGAGACATAAAGAAGACTTGAAGGAGACATGAGGGAGACATTAAGGAGACAGACAGAAGGAGGACACTAGAGACAGGTTGGTTGTCACAGAAACAGCTGGTGTGTAGCTGTTGTTGATGTCATCGATGACCCACCATGATGCCGAGAGCTTTGAGGATGTTGAGTTTACACATGGGGCAGGTGCAGTGCTCGTTCAGCCAGGGGTCCACACATACTTTATGGAAGACATGTCTGCAGAGACACAGAGACATTTCTCACGTGAGGACAATCATGAAAAAGATTCAGCTGACTGCCTGAAGTACGAGCTCAGACTCTATATGTCATGTTGTATGGAAGCGAATCTGTTCCATAATTCAAATTAAAATGCATTAGCAGAAATGCTTTTTCATTTTAAGGTCAGAGCTGCATTATGTGACTCAAAAATAAAATGAGTAATAAATCATCCAGATTGCATTTTCATTTTCTTCTTCAAGACTGCTCACTTTGTAACTAAATTAAAATGATAAAGAAAGTTACATTTGAGATTTAATTTTTAAAAGATGCCCCAGCAAAAAGTTGCCAAAATTCAATTTGAAATGTCAAATTTGAAAATTAAAATGCATTAGCAGAAATGCTTTTTCATTTTAAGGTCATCACTGCATTATGTAACTCATAAATAAGATGAGTAATAAATCATCCAGATTGCATTTTCATTTTCCTCTTCAAGACTGCTCATTTTGTGCCAGGGCTGAAAAGTAAACTGCTTTTTCGTTTTAAAGCCCGCCCCCTGCAAAAAGTGTTCCAAAATTCAATTTGGATTCGCAATCCCAAGCGGCGCAGGAGAGTGACGTCAGCGGCCTCTGTTCTTCTTCAGCACCAGTCTGACCGACTGTGCTACGCATCTAACACGTTAGGGGGCGGCAGTGTGCATGTTCCACGCAAGAAGAGAGACAAGGGGACAGTGTGAAGGCTGTGTTGTTATTAGCATAGACTGAGGTACATGTTGTCAGAAACAGCGGGGAAATCACCACCATGTCCAGTTCTGTACTGCGGTCACGACAGCCATGGTTCGCGTTTGCTTGGACAAATCAGCCGCACATTTTTTTTTCCAGTGCGCAAATGCTCTAACATTTACGGTGATCGTAACGAAGTCTCTGAAGAGCTGCTGGTAGTGAGTGATGGGTCCGCTGCAGTCTCACAGTCAGAACGTGAAACACACGCGGTACTTTACAATCAGTACTCCCGGTAATAAACTGAAGGTATCAGCTGGACTGTACGTCGACCCCAAATTGGATGTGGCAGCTCAGCCCCGTGAACTGATACAAGCCAATGGAGTGAACTTCATCAAGCTAACAAAGTGCTATAATGTCTGTCATTTACACATTCACACACGTACGGATACATTCAGGAAACAGAGTGGAACCAAGAACAACGTGTGTAACGTTCTCTGATTATTATAAACGTTAACTACTCCTCATATGTTTAGTATACAGGTCGGCACAAAACCATTTGTTTTTGAGTGTTTACAGTAACGTTGTTACTGTGATGATACATGACAGTTCTGTGTCTATAATAACCTCCTGACATGTAAACGTGACGTCTGTGGGAATAAAAAGCACCAACGTCGTTTTTATAAATACAGTGATTTTTGATAATCTTGACTCAAACTCTGCATGTTTCTTTTCTTTTAGCAGTAAAGAGATGTACTCCATGACAGAACATTATAACAAATGATAATGTACAAAATAACATTTAATGGTTAAAACAAAGGTCAAGAGTAAAGTTGCAGTCGGCTACTATTATAAATATGCACCATATATAGTTACTACTATTATCAATAAAATATTTCTGATTTCTTGTCATCCTATGTCATGAAGTAGTTGTTCATATTTAAAGTTGAATTAAATGGTTGACAGTATGGTGGACAGACGTCACATTTTCATTTCAGGATCCGGTTATTATAGCCACAGATTAAATATTTAACTGTCATGTATCATCACAGTTACAACGTTAATATATTAGCAGCTGTAAACACTCATAAAAACATTATAAAACACATCCTGTGGTTTTGTGCCGACCTGTATACTAAACATATGAGGAGTAGTTAATATAAGAATAATCAGAGAACGTTACACACGTTGTTTTTGGTTCCTCTCTGTTTCCTGAATGTATCCGTACGTGTGTGAATGTGTAAATGACAGACATTATAGCACTCTGTTAGCTTGATAAAGTTCATTCCATTGGCTTGTATCAGTTCAGGGGGCTGAGCTGCCACATCCAATATGGGGGCGACATTGAGTCACATAATGCAGCTATATTCTGAAAATGAAAAAGCATTTCTGTTAATGCATTTTAATTTGAATTATGGAACAGATTCGCTTCCATAATGTTGTTCATCATGTGGAGACAGAGACCTCAGAGGTGGACCAGTCTGTGTCAAACTGGTCTGACTGCTCATACTGGCTCAGTGGTATTTATACAGTACAGGGAGACTGGACACCGTGGATGCTTTCAGACTCACTTGCAGGGCAGGATGCGAACTACATCGTTCAGCTGGTAGGCTTCAATACACACCGCACAGTGGTTAAAGTCTGGATCAGTTTCCTGAAACACATGGAAACACTTGTAAAGACGTTTGAACATCAGTTAACACATGTAATCACATGTGAACATCTGTAAACAAATTAAACACCTACAAACACATGTGAACACCTGTAAACACTTTAAACACCTGTAAATACAAGTGAGCACCTGTAGATATGGGAGCAAGAAAGAGATATCAGAGTCCCTAAGGTCATTTTATAGCTCTGTTGTTTGAAACAGAGAAACTATTGTCGAGTTGTTTCCTCACTAACTGGTTATTCTGTCCAAGTGGTCTGATCAATAACTAGTCTGATCAATATGTGGTCTGATCAATAACTGGTCAGTGTTCTAACTGGTTCTAATCGACAAATCATTGGCAGTAAACCTTTTAAAATTCTTCTCAGCTGTTTCTTTGCAGTGATCTGATGTTTGTGATCCATTCACCTCTGACCTCTGAGCTCTTTGTGAGTGGAAAGATTGATTTAGTGTGACAAACTCCTGTTGCATCTGATTCATTGTGATTAACTTGTGTTAAAGGTCGATTCAGTTTGATTCACTCGTGTTCAAGGTCGATTCGGTCCAATTAACTTGTGTTAAAAGGTTGATTCGGTCTGATTAACTCCTGATAAAGGTTGATTCAGTCTGATTAACTCATGTTAAGGTTAAGTCAGTGTGATGAACTCGAGCTAAAGGTTGATTCAGTGAGGTTGATTGTGAGAGGCAGGAAACAGAAATGAGGGAGCTCCGCAGGGTTGGGCATGATATACCCCTCTAAATGTATTAAATGTAGGGATGTATATCGTTAGGATTTTATCGATACTGATACCGATACTTATCGATACTACAACATGTAATTTTGAGTAAAAAAAACAAAGACTTTACAAGATGTCAAAAGATTCAACCTTCTTTTTATTACCACAAGGTAATAATAAAGCTCCAACAGAACAGAAGCTATGCAATTACAAATACTCCGTAACAGATAACCAGGACTTTTATATCTGGCGGATGCCGGAGCACGACGCAGCAATTCAGCTGAATTTAGCACAGAGCAGACAGGAAGTCAAGTACTGAAATAACAATATAACATCCAGTTACTTTTCAAAATAAAACACACCGTGTTGACATCAGTACACAAATCTCAAAAAAGAGACAAACACAAGCTCTTCTACTAATCCTTTGGCCGGGAACACTTCCTGTTGTTGTTTTTATGAGACAGACCTATGACAGCGGTCGCGTGTGATCATGTGATTATCGCGGAAACTCCTCGGCCTCGTGGTCTCAACCGGTGGGATTTACCAGACGGCGTATGGCGGACTGCGGAGCAAAAACAGATTGGAGCCGTAACACAGCGGACAGTATCCAGAGGAAATTCGGGGTAAGCAACATCACCAAACACTTAGTAACGCATAGTATGAAGCTAAAGGAGTGCGGCCTGTTTGATTGCTAAAGCTAGCAGCCCGGCTAACGCTAAAGACAGCAGCGCCGAAGCAGCAGCACCCGGTTTCGTTTCTGCGACGTAAAGTCACGGAGTTTGTTGTTAAGTTTGTAGTCAATACGGTTGGGTAAACGTTCAAAAACATCCATGTCAAAAAACGATAAAAAATCATTAAAAAAAGTTAAAAAAAGGTTTTTAAAAAGTACCGATAACAGTACCGTTTGTCCAGAATCTTAACGGTACCCTGGTACCGACCAAATTAGGCGCTGGTACCAAAAAGTACCGGTCCACGGTATACATCCCTAATTAAATGTTGTCATAAAATAAATAAATATAATAATAGAAGTCTAACACTAACTGGAACAACTCGGGAAAATGCGTGACAGAAGACCAGGGGAGAGGAAAGATGGAAAAGAGGTAGCTACATTGGAGGAACAGGCTGATGTAGCCACTGAGCTAGCTAGCATCAAGACCATGCTGGAAGGTATCACGACCGATATAGGGTGGAGGAAAGGGGAGTTTGGCTTGTCTGCAGACCATGGTTCAACAGCTTGGAGGAAGAATCACTGAGGCTGAAACTAGGAAAACTGTGGAACAAATTCAGGTGAGAGTCAATTATTGGACAGCATGCCGGAACAACGTTTGCATAGTTGGTGTCGTGGAAAACTCAAGAGGCAGGGGACATGGAGAAGTTTGTACTAGGGGTGTACCGATCCGATATTAAGATCGGATATCGGCCCTGAAATTGACAAAACAGCTTTTTTTTTTCTCCGTCGCAGCACATCCTACATCATTCGTCAGTGTCAGTGTGTCGCATGCTGGAAGAGCACTAGTTGTTGTTTGACCAACTTTTTATTAGTTTATTCTCAGGTTCAGCTGCTATGTTTTATTTTGGATTCCTGTTTGCAGGACGTTGCACTTACTCACGTCACATTTCTCAGCTGATTAGCTGTTAGCCCTGCCATCAGTTGTTAGCGTCACCGATCAGCTGTTAGCCTAGCAACGCTAACTTTTAAACCGACGTACTCAATACTATGTGGGCTGTCCATCGTTGCTCTGTTCGTCGTCCCCACAACTTCTGGGTTATTCACCGCCGGGCTGCTTTGTCGCTCTCCTCTGCTGCTGCGGTCTCCCCTGGCTCGCAGCGATGTTGGATGGTCGCGACTCCGCCATTGCTGGCGGGGTCTTCAGGTGTTCAGCACAGGAGCACCTGGACCTCTGCTGTCACTTCACCCCAGGCTTCATCGCTTGGATTGGATCTCTTGGTCTCCTGCGTCGCCCCGCTGTGTGCACAGAGCCTCCAGACGCTAGTTTGTACACGGACGGTGCTACTGACTTCGGTGCAAGTGTTCCCTCCGTGCTGACTGACAGGCGCTCCACTTATTCTTTGTCTTGTTTGTTCCACTTTGTTAAGTGTCCTTGGGTACCATGACAGGTGCTATATAAATTAAATGTATTATTATTAATATTATTATTATTAATGTTACACATGTTGACAATGTTTGGTATATGTTTGATTATTTTGTCTTAGTTAGGAAAGTAATGTTTAGTTAGGAAAGTCTGGTGCCTTTAGTCTCTTCTACATGGTATAAGGGATCGGTATCGGGTATCGACAGATACACAAAGTCCAGGCATCGGTATCGGTATCGGGACTGAAAAAGTCGGATCGGTGCATCCCTAGTTTGGAGATGATTACAATACAACAGATTAATTATACAACAAGCTTGCTGCCTCTGGACTTCTCACTCCCCCTTCTGTCTAGATTTAATAGGGCCATAAGTGGCTTCTTGTGGATGGGGAAGAAGCCTGCTTTTATTAAAAGAAACCATATGCATCAGTAGTGGAGGGTGGTCTAGGATGCCCAAGAATAGATTGGTATCACTGTGCCTTCAGTCTCAGTCAGCTATCTAAGTCAAATATATCAGAGGTCTGTGCTCCTGCCTGGGTGGCGATAGAGAAAGAATTGGTAGAGCCCTTCTCAGTGCAAGATTTCCTCACCCAGACAGGAGGTGATGTACCCTACAGAAACCCTGTGTTGACATCTTCTAGAGAAAGTTGGAGATGGGCACGTCAGGCGTGCCATTTGAACAATTACCACATGATGGGATCATCAATATGGTATAATAAGTCATTGAAATTTACAAAAAATCGGTCATGTGGGAAAATTGGGTGAAGGCAGGGGCAATGTTACTGGAAGGTTTATTTGACGGGAAACGCTTAATCTCCTTTGAACAATGTGTATCTAAATATGATGTCCCAAGCAAAGATTTTTGGAAGTTCCTTCAGTTAAAGAGCAACTAAACCCCCAAACCACTTTTTTCTGCTGAAAACCAATGTATTTGGGTATGAAGTAGTGTTGCTGAGTGATTCTGATCCAACTCTTGACATTTTAGTCAAAGTATTTCAATTTGGCATATTTTGTAGTAAAAAATGTAAGTGTGACTGCCCTCTATGGGTTGAAACCCAATTATTACAATTGAATTTTCCTATTGGCTGAGATGGAGGCAGATGACGTTTTGGAGGCAGCTTTCGTCACGGTCCACCACGGTTAGCTCCGCCCCATCCTATAAAAAATAAAAATAAAAAAATTTAAAAAAACCTTTTTTTCTGCATGTGTGAGTGTGGTGACGGTTAGGGGGGAGGGGGGAATTGGAGAGTACTCCTGGAGCCCCGCCCATAATCAAGGCATTTTTTGAATTTCCAGCTTAGAGCACATTATCCAAAACTGAGGGGTTTAGTTGCTCTTTAAGGAGCTGTATTGCAACAGCAGATAGAAATGTCAAATTTGCACCTGTCTCTTGTATTCTTGTACTCTTGTAGAGCTATGGCAATCAGGCTGGAAGCTTAGAGGAGGGACATCCAGATTTTATGACATGTTTAGAAAACATCAACCCCAAACTTCAAAGGTGTAGGTCCTGGTACACTATAGCCTGAGACATGCAGACACAGCTTATTTTATTCAGAATATTGAATAGGAACTACTGGACTCCAGCAAAAATGTCCAGGTTCGAACTTAGGGAGAATGCTAAGTCTTGGAGATGTGAGAAGGAAAGGGGCACACTGGTATATGTTCTATGAATGTGAGATGGTGCACCACCTCTGGGTGGCTGTTTTCCAATGTATCAATAAAGTACTGAAGGTAGAGTTCAGGGAAGGGCCAGCTTTATGTATTCTGGGTATTTTGCAGAGGAAATCTGGCCTATCCACACAAATACGCACACGGGTGAAGCTAGCTCTCGCAACAGAAAACAGGGTAGTCTTGAGATACTGGAAGTCAGAAGAAGAATTTGTCTGATACTGACTGTTGTTTGTCCTGCATTCTTTATGTATTTTATGCCGTGAATTATTGAATACTTACAGGATATGTGGTTATGATTAATGTTTTATCAGAAAGTGTTGTTCTTATCTTAGTTAATGTGTTGTTTTTATAAACCCTTCTTCTTATTTGCCTTTTAGGGAGCCTATTGTTACATCTGGCCAGGGACTGCAGATGAAAACTAGCCTTCTGGCTAAATCTGGTATATTTACAGAAATGTTTATTAATATGCACTGTCCCTGTCAAATAAAATATAAATAAAATAAATAAATAAAAGATCATTTTTAAGGAATGGAGAGATAAACTAACCAAGATAGCTTCTTTTGAACGACTTATTTATGAGATTAATAATAATTTAGATCTCTTCTTGAAGGTATGGGCTCCTTATTTGGAAATGACTGGAAAGTGATGATCATAATGGCTGATACCTGTACACTCCCCCATGTACCTTTTTATCTATGTAGGTTCAAGGAATAGACAAGTTATGCAACATTGTTTTGTGATGAATTTAACTGTCAAGAATGTGCATCTTGTTATTTATCATTTTTACATTTATAAAATGTCGACTTAATCTTGTTTGCAATTTTTATATTTGCACACTGGTTGTGCATTTGCATTTGTAATGAAAAGTCAATAAAGAAGTTAAATAACAAAAAAAAGAAAGAAGATGTTACCTTGTCTCCTTTCTTCACCGTCCTCGTTGTCAACTTCCCAATGGCTTTCTTTGCTGCGTCACCAAGGCGACGCTGAGAGACAGAAGGCAAGATTATTACATGCTCAAAAGCAAATGGACAGCTGAACAGATATGTCTAAAGTGTGAATAAGAGATCAGGAAACATTAATATCATGTTCCAGTCTACTGCGGAATACTGAGGAGAAAGGCACACAAAGACAAAAACACAAAGAGACAAAGACACAGAGACATAGACACAAGGAGACAGAGACACAAAGATAAAGCGACACAAAGAGACATGTAATGTTGTCCGAGCGGTCGAGGCGACCAAAATCAGGAGACCCAGAGAGATGATGTTGAGCCTGTGATATTTATTTTATTTTATATTCAGCACGTTAGATTCACCAACATCCTAACTCGACTTAATCCTCCTCCAAATGACTTGCTTAAATACCCCAGCACCTCCTTTCCCTAATGGGCACGTACCATTACCTTTTATTATCCAGTACCTGGCCTGTAGACCCGTTCACAATTTGGTGTTGAGCGAATTTCTCACTTGAACTGAGTTAGTGGGTCCCTAGACATGAAAAATCACAGAGGTGCTCGTCCGCCATAGTGCCACGAATTGGCCGCCATCGGCTATGATGAAAAATCCCACTTTTTAAATTCTGAATGTATATACACATGTAATACCTCCATTTAGGCTTATTACGGTATGTGGAAATCATTTCTGAAATTGTTATGAACATATTGGGTGATTTTTTACCTTAAAAGGTTATGGTCAAGGTCATCTTCCTATTCCTATCTATTCTGAAGACCTTGGCCATAACTTGGCCATTATCAGGAATGAAAAAAGCAAATGCAATAAGTGATTGATTCTGATTCTACTAAATTTGACATTTAACATTCATTGCTAATATTGTTTTTAACATTAAGGATCACCTTGTCATTGAAATGTCAACATCATTTTTCAATAACTCGATTGAGATTTTTTTTCTTTACTGTCACTTTTTATTGTATTTTTTTCCACAGTTATTTGTTTTAATTAACAAGACATGAAGAGAAGAAACGTAACAATTATAAACATCCCCTTTGAACTTTTATTTTAATTAGGTGTTAGTACAATGATATGAAATAAAACAATTGGGTACATATAAAACTGTGTAGCAATAAAAGTGATACAAATTACATCATGCTAAATTAACTAAACGTGCACCATATAGTCTGATTTCTGAAGTGTACTGTATGTGTGCATGCATGTTAGTTGGATGGGTTTTTACGGGATGATTTTTCCAATTTTCCATGGCAGAATACGGTGCATGAAACTCCAGCAGCACGACAGCCACATTGGCGATTGTCACACTTGCCTGCACATAGGGATGTAATGGTTACCGGTGTCATGGTAAACCACGGTAAAATTCCCGACGGTGAAGGTTACCTTTTAAGTTTTAATTACCTGCATGATGAATGTGCATGTCTAATTTGCTGGTGTCACTAATGTGAACTGACCAGATAGTGGTATAACTGAACGAAGTTGATCCGTGATTTGGCACGTTATCTGAACCACTTATTAATTGCACATTTAACTTTAAAGTCGACCTAATAATTACCCAAATAGTGATGCAGAGCTGCAGTGAGGAGGATTTGAAACAAACACGTACTGGGTGGACTGAGTTAGTGAACGCAAACTGATTGAGATGACTGACTTTCATCTCAGCTCCGTTCACCGGAGCAGCGCCTACCTGTGGCTCAGCAGACATCTGACCAATCAGACTGACCGAGTCCATTGACAACAGACGAGCAGGCAGACAGAGACAGACAGCCAATATTTATATGTAATATCAGAAATATATGATACTTGTGGATTATTTGTAGAATGGACTATATATAAAGAATAATATAAGATTGTGAATATAACAAGTGTATAGTGATAAGAGCCAAAATAGAATATTCATAATTAATTTAACAATAATCCTTTTTGTTTTGATCTAAAAAATTATCCAACCTGTTTCTAACAAAAGTGATGTGATCTAAATTGTGAGTTTTGTGATCTGTTGGTAGCACACATAATATTAAGTAACAATGACAGCAATAATTAATAATGACATTTTCTATTCATTTTTTTCACAGAGAGGGTCTGCTGGCCAATCGATTGCTGCTGCCACTACATCTCATTCTACCTCTGTAACGCAGACATTAAAGGACACGTTTCAAAAACAGGCTGCCTCATCACAAAAAGCAATGACCTGTTTTGCACAGTTCTGATGCATTATTCTATACTTATACTTACGTTTATTTTGCAGTGTTTTGTTAAGGTTTTGGATTTGGACTTTTTAAATAAATAATAAATCGATTTAAATATAAATCTTGGTGAAATTATTTCAATTTATCAGTGTATCAGTGTTTTTTCAACATTTTGAAGACATTTTGAAAATACCGCGGTATACCGATAACCGTGATAATTTTGATCAACATTACCGTGGTGTGAAATTTTCATACCGTTACATCCCTACCTGCACACTTACATTCTGTGAGTAGACTTGGTGGTATGGCCTTCAGACATTTTGATGGCAGGAGTGTGCCAAAGTGCTCCTTCCATAAATGTTTCATTGACTCTAGTCTTGCTTTGGGGTCCTTGGCTGTTGCAAGCAAGTGGCATGCCGTATGAACCAGAAAAGCCCCTCACTGACTGTGACCTTTGATCCCACTACTTGTGGGGGGAGAGCATCAATTCCAGCACGTCCACTGGTGTAGTATTCTACCCTGTATCCATCAAATGTCTTGGCTGTTGTAGTTGACCTGGCCCCAGACTAGACACGCACCAAGTACTTCTCAGCCAACGCTGCATCTTGCTCCGTCAAGGTGTCTGCCTCTCCAAAGATGGCTAAGTATTGGACTGGGTCAGAAGCCATAGTAGCATGTTTTGTCCCCACCTTGCTCATACAATCATCTCCAGTCAGGATATGTGCTTTAATCAAGTTTTGACTTGTTGACGAGCTGGAAGGTCACCATCAAACAGGGGAGATGCTGAAAGCATATCATGAGAAAGTATCTGCCGGATACTTATTCCCCACTCCTTAGCAATTTCCATACTCCTATGTGCCTCGGCCATGTCTTTGGATGAGACTAACTTCTGCTCCTTCATACTGATTGTCGGTGTCTTCTGTGGTTGTTCGTTGAACTGAGGGAGTTTTTTTCTTGGTCTTCTCAACTAACCTATCCTGCCTGTACGAGCAGTAGACATGTTTCCCATTTTGGAGACAGTTGAACAAGTGAGGAGCGACACCTTGGTCAACGGCCTGCTTGGTGAGCAGATTATGCAGTGGAACAGGCACATCAACTGTCAATGAGTATGGATTCTGCCGCTCTAGCACAAAGTCCAGCAGCTTTGAAACATTTTGGTTGAATGTAGGGCGGCGAGTGGTGCTCAGTGCATGCTGGAGATGACATTCTGTCTGTTTCAAAGTGTGGTTGTTGTTGAGAAAGTTGAGGATATCAGTGATCATCCCAATCTCATGGAACAAGAGCTCAAACTCTGCTACAGCATTTGCATTGTGTGTGGCTCCTACTACATAGTGACCTCCAGGACCCGTTGACATTCGGTGAATGGTCTGCTCAACCTTCATGTCACCTCCCACAGCACAGAACCAGCTAGGGCCATCCTGCACAACCCACTGACCTATAGAGAAGCGCCGGTAGAGCTCAGGATGTGTGAACTTTAGCACCTTGATTTGTTCAAGATACCATGAGCCATGATGAAGGTAGTTTATGCAGTCACATTCTGCAAAGATTGGCATAGAACCCTCTACAGTAGCCACATGTAAGTTCCAGTTTCCTTCTCCTTCGGAGACTACCACATTTTTGATGATGGCCACCAATTCCGGCCAAACTCCAAAGAATTGGCAGAGCTCTGACTTCGCTTCGCACTCCTTCTCAAACTCCAGAAAGTCCTGATTCAAGTTCTGCAATTGTTCAATCAAGGCCTCAAACTGCTCTGGGCAACGTTGATTTGCAGCCAGTGTAGTGTGTAGTGTCTCTACCTGTGCTAGCACTGGACATCCTGCTTTGTCCTTGTGTCGCCAGAACATCTCCCACTGGAGTGACCTGATCACATCCTCCACAATCAGCATCCCAGTGAGAGCCCGGACATAATGACTACCATTTAACACTGACTCTATCACGCCAGATCCAAACACTTCACACTCCACCAATGCATCATCCAGGCCAGAACCTCGAAGCAGTTTTCCCTGGCGTCTGAGTAGAACACAGGTCCAATGGAAAGGGCCCATGCAGAGAAACAGATCCTTGAACTGTTCATGCAGGTAAATATCCTCAGCCAAGGCAAACACGCTTTCATAACACCAAATCGCCATTGACGCCTGATTCAGTTGTCTGCGAACACTCTGGAAGTTGATGAGGCAACGTCTGATGGTGGCACGCTCAGTCATGGGTCTTGGTATGACAGGGAGGAAGCCAACACGCATCAAGTGTGTGCACAGCGGCCCATATCAGAGGGTCTCCTGCTGATGCACCGCAACGGATCAGACTGATCAAGAATTCTCGCTTTCCAGATACACTTTGGGCAGTTGCAACATCAAGTAATGTTGCTTGCTTGTTTTCAGGATGCAGCAGCATGTCTGAAACATGCAAACATGCTATTATCATCATCCTCATCCTCATCATCATCCCCCATCAGAGTTTTGATACTATTTGTAACCACATCATTATGGATTTTAGCAGCTTGTTTGATTCTCTCACATCCTGTCTTTACATTTGTTACAGGCAGTTTATTATATTCTTGACCGATGATGCATGACATTGGATTAAGATTGTCCTGATCTGCCACTGAAGCAACCAAATTCAAGCTTTTGGGGCTAGGTATTTTAGAATGCTCCATGTTGATCAATATGTGCGATGCTCAATTCTGAGACGAAAACTTTAGAAACCTTGGAAATCTTTTGATACTCCTGATAAAATACAAGAAAAGTTCAACCTTGTCCTCTTATTTTCTGTGAAACTGTAAATTTGAGTTAGTTCGCATGTACATGTCTTTTGAGATTCTTCATAATAGGAAAACGACCTTGACCACGACCTTTCATGGCAACTGGATGCGAGAGGACGCTGGCGTGAATATTGCCGCTTCTCAATCCATAACAAAACTACTTTTTCTGCTTAAATATGAAAGCCAAGTTGTCTTTACAAGCTCTGGGGCTGTACTACAAACTCTGAAAGCTGCACACCTCAACAATTGGCTCCGTGGACTCACCTTTGTCCGCCGATCAGCTGTTAGCCCTGTCGATCAGCTGTTAGCCTCGCCGACCAGCTGTTAGCTGTTAGCCTAGCAACGCTAACTTCCAAACTGCCGTACTCAATTCTCTGTGGGTTATCCATCAATGCTCCGTTGGCCCTCCCTCCACTACAACCTCAGGATTTTTCACCGCCTGGCTCCTGTGGTCTCCCCCAACTCGCGACCATGTTGGATAGTTGCTTCTTCGCCGCTGCTGACGGGGTCTTAAAATATACAGCACAGGAGCTCCTGGACCTTTACTGTAACTTCACCCCACACTCCATCACTAACAGTAAATCTCTTGGTCTTCTTCGTCGTCCCCGCTATATGCACAGGGCCTCCAGATGCAAGTTTATTCATATGGGTAATACTATTCCCCTTCATGCTGACTGCCCGCTCTAAGGGTCGTGGTGGTGGGCTGGCAGTCATACATCGAGCCGACGTCCTGGTTAAACAACTTCCAGTGCTGAATGTCACCTCATTTGAGTGTGCAGCCTTCTCTCTGGCTGGGCATACACAGCTACAGGTTGTCCTCATCTACCACCCTCCAAAAGCCTCCTCCACCTTCCTGTCTGAGCTGTCTGAACTACTCAACTCCATCTGCTCGACGTCTACATCTACACTCCTGCTTGGCGATTTCAGCATTCATGTGGACTCCACCAGCTGCCCCTCTGCCTCTGAATTTCTGTCACTCCTGGACTGCTTCAACATCACACAGCATGTTAAAGGTCCAACCCAAGTCAAAGGCCACACACTGGATCTGGTGTGCTCCACTGGCACAGCTCCCTCCCATCTACAGTGCCTGGACCTCGCTGTTTCTGACCACTATGCGGTCCTTTTCACTGTTCCTGTCCCTGTGCCCAAGCAGCGCATAAGACGAAACATCACATACAGGAACATGAAGACGGTAAAAACTCTGGCCCTGACCAATATCCTGGAAACTCACCTGGCCTCTGATCTCCTCGACTCCTCACTGGATGGGCTGGTGGCCCACTATAATTCTGCCATCTCCTGGGGTCTTGACTCCCTTGCCTCTCTTAAAACCCGGACTGTCTCATTTACCCATTCTGACCCCTCGTTCACCATTGAACTCCGTACCCTAAAGACTACTGGTCGCCACCTGGAGAGGCTCTATAAAAGATCTGGCCTCACCGTCCACCATGAAGCCTACAAAAACCACATTAGGTCTTATAAAGAAGCTCTCTCCAAGGCCAAAACAAACTACTACACCACCCTAATTGGAGACCAGCAAAATAACCCCAGAATGTTATTCTCTACCATTAACCGTATCCCAAGCCCTCTCAATTTCCACCAGCTTTCTGGTGCCCCTGACCTCTGCTTCAGGTTCCAGGAAAAGGTGGCAACCATTCACCAGCAACTCCTGGCATCTGCCACCACCCTACTACATGCACCTCAGGCACAGACGACTGATCCTCCCACTGTTCGCCTGCCCCAGTGCTCTGTCGCCTCCTTCTCTCCTGTGGACTCGATTTCTGTTGCTAAGTTGGTCTCCCAGGCAAAATCCTCCACCTGCTCTCTCGACCCCATGCCAACAACTCTGGTGAAGTCTTCCCTGCTTGCCCTATGCACCCTCACGGTGACATTATCAACTCATCCTGAGAATCTGGCATGGTACCGTCCATCTTCAAAACAGCACCCCCATCCTCAAGAAACCAGGACTGGACCCAGACGACTTACACAACTACCGACCGATCTCCAACCTTCCTTTCCTGAGCAAAATCCTGGAAAGAGCAGTTGCCGCCCAACTCCAGCAGCAGATGTCCAACCATGAGCTCTGTGAACCCCTTCAGTCTGACTTCAGGGCATGCCATAGCACAGAAACTGCCCTCATCAAGATCACCAACGACCACCTCATCGCTGCAGATTCTGGCCACATCAGTACTCTGATCCTCCTGGACCTCTCTGCAGCCTTTGACACAATCTCCAACACCATTCTTCTTACACGCCCATCTGACTACCTTGGCCTCACTGGTACAGCACTCTCCTGGTTCCAGTCCTATTTAACAAGCAGAAAACAGTTTGTCACCATTGGAGACTCCAGTTACACCCCAGTCCCAGTCAACCAAGGTGTGCCTCAAGGCTCTGTGCTTGGACCCCTCCTCTTCACCATCTACATGCTCCCCTTGGTCAGATAATTCGCAAACACGGTTTCAACTTCCATTCCTATGCTGATGACACTCAATTATATCTCTGCACCAAACCATCCACCCAGCTACCTCCACAGTCACTCGTCAACTGGCTATATGATATAAAACTCTGGATGACATCAAATCTACTCAAACTAAACACCAATAAAACAGAGCTCATGGTTGTGGCCTCCAAGGCGCTGCTCCAGAAGGTTGGAGATCTTCTCCTGGACGTGGACGGCTCCTCTATCTCCCCATCCACGGCAGTCCGCAACCTGGGTGTCATCCTTGATTCCACGCTATCTTTTCAATCACATAAAATCCATCACAAAATCAGATTTTTTTTCATCTCAAAAATATCTCCAGATATTCCCTCCCTCTCTCAACCTGTGGCTGAGACAATTATCTATGCCTTCATCACCTCCCGCCAGGATTACTGTAATGGATTCCTGTAATGGATTCCTGTCTGGGCTCCCTTCCACAATCCTGGACAGGCTCCAGTATGTGCAGAACTCGGCTGCCAGGGTCCTCACCCGCACAAAGCCCTGGCAACACATCACCCCCACTCTCATTCACCTTCGTTGGCTCCCAGTTAAATCACGCATCACTTACAAAATTCTCCTCCTGACCTATAAATCTCTCCATTCCCTCGCCCCCGAATATCTGTCTGACCTCCTCCACCCCTATACCCAGTCTCGGACGCTGCGCTCATCAGGCACATACCAGCTCTCCATCCCTCACACCAAACTACAAACCCTGGGTGACAAAGCCTTCTGTGTGACAGTCCCCACTCTCTGAAACACTATCCCTGCTGAAATCCGCAAACTAACTTCTCTGGAGACCTTCAAGAGAGACCTAAAAAACCCACCTTTTCAATAAAGCCTATCAGCTCTAGATCCAGCCCCATCAAATCAATCAACTTTTCTACTTCTTTATCTTATATGTATTTTTTTTTTTTGTTCCACTTTGTTATGTGTCCTTGGGTACCCTGAAAGGCACTATATTACTTGAATGCATTATTAGGGGGCCAAGTCCGAGGGGCTGAGGGAACGCGTATGTTTCCTAGGACCAGTGGTGCTAGGAACCCTATTGTAATTGTAAAGATTTTAATTTTGATTTTTCTACGGCTAAAAGTGGTGCTGCAGCCTAAACCGTGCAAGGGAGGGTGGTGCAATTTGGAGGGTTGGGTCCAGACTCTTGCGAATTTCTCAGACAAAAAAAAAAAAACTACATATATCCGCCTGCAGGGGGTGCTATAACAGAGGAAAATACGTTTTTGCCTATAACTCCCACACCAAATGTCGTACATTCAAAAACCTTGTATCCCCAGATTCCCTGAATGGAGCTGAATCACTTGCGTGTGATTGGCCACTCCCATTACCGGCTAGAAATTTTTCGCAAAATTGCAAAAACTAGAACCTACTTTTTCCAACTCCTCCTTGGGATTTTGTCCGATCTGCGTGAAACTTGGCACATACACTCTTCAGCTGTATCTGATCTAAAATTATCCAAAGAATTTTGCTCAGTCAAAAAATGCGCAAATTATTAACAAACAAATTTCTGAAGCTAGCAATAAAAATGTAAACTGTTTGATATCTTGGTCAAACTAAATGCTATTAACACCAAATTTCAGATCCTTGGTTGCCATGACACTGGGAAGGGATTAGCCGAATTTGCCGAACTTTGACCTGTAGGGGGCGCTAAAGATATGGGAAGTTTATATCTCTTGAACGGCTACACCGATTTTTACGAAAGTCGGCCAGTATGATGTAGGGCCAATCCTGAGGCCATATCTTGAAGGTGGTCATGACTGCTCAATGTGGGCGTGGCTTATTACAAGATAAAAAAGAAACATTAATTTCAGCCAAACTATTATGCTGACAGCTTTGAAATGTATATGGTACATAAAGATTAGGACACAGTTAGACACTAGGTTAGAAGCGGACCATCAGCTCACAGAACTCAGCAGTTCACAGTTTTTCTGACTTCAGCGTACATTATTTAATACCGGCAGTAGCAGGCCACCGAATTATGAAGGACAACTTCCACAGCGGAAGGTGTTGCATGAACCAGGCCCGACGGCAGCATGCTCCGATGCGCGTGGAATGCGGGTTCCCGTTTTTTCGCTGCTTGCAGCTTTAATTAGGGGGCCAAGCCCGATGGAACGCGAATGCAAGCGTTTCCTAGGACCAGCGGTGCAAGGAACCCTATTGTAATTGTAAAGATTTTTAGGGCCCGAGCAGGTCATCGACCTGTGGTCGTGACCTGCGGGCTCTGTAGCGCACCTAATGTTCCTCCCTGCCTTCCGCATGTGTGTAGACAAACAAAATTTGGTACGCAGATTCATCATGAGCAGACGCACAAAAAAGTCTGGGGGGCCCATTCTCTCAGTCCAACAGGAAGTCCGCCATTTTGATGTGTGGCGGTATTTTTGTCGAATTCATGCCTACTTTGAAAACTATCTTGTCCTAGAGCTTAAACACCACAGTCTTCAAATTAACTCATTTATCATCTTCATGCCTTGAAGAACAAAAGTTATCAAAATCTTTCAGCTACGTCATACTTTAGTGGGCGGGGCGGTGGAAACAATTTTTTCCCCTTGCCGTCGAGCATCGGTGCTTCATAACTTCAACATACAATTTCCTATCCACACCAAACTGATCATAAGTGTAGAGGGTGTGTCTCCCCGAATACATGACCGCATCAATACTAAGTCGGCCATTTTGCTTTTGGCCGCCATTTTGAAAAAATGCCTATCTTCGTACTTAAATTATCTCCTCCTACAAACGTAACACCACCGACTTCACAGTCACTCATTATCATCCTCTGACCTTGAAGATGAAAAGTTATGGAAATCTTTATCCTACGTCATACCTGCTGGCCGCGGTGGAGCGGTCAATTCAAATCCTTCGCCGTAAAGCATCAAGTCCTCATAAC
>CAEMYA010000123.1:621820-657300 GCA_903131615.1 Diplodus sargus
TTCGACAAAAATACCGCCACACATCAAAATGGCGGACTTCCTGTTGGACTGAGAGAATGGGCCCCCCAGACTTTTTTGTGCGTCTGCTCATGATGAATCTGCGTACCAAATTTTGTTTGTCTACACGCATGCGGAAGGCAGGGAGGAACATTAGGGGCGCTACAGAGCCCGCAGGTCACGACCACAGGTCGATGACCTGCTCGGGCCCTAAAAATCTTTACAATTACAATAGGGTTCCTTGCACCGCTGGTCCTAGGAAACGCTTGCATACGCGTTCCATTGGGCTTGGCCCCCTAATTAAAGCTGCAAGCAGCGAAAAAACGGGAACCCGCATTCCATGCGCATCGGAGCATGCTGCCGTCGGGCCTGGTTCATGCAACACCTTCCGCTGTGGAAGTTGTCCTTCATAATTCGGTGGCCTGCTACTGCCGGTATTAAATAATGTACGCTGAAGTCAGAAAAACTGTGAACTGCTGAGTTCTGTGAGCTGATGGTCCGCTTCTGGCGCTGGCTGAAGAGAATGTCCACACGAGGCATGATGCAATGAAATAGTTTCAGGAAGAAGCTGAAAGTATCATCTTTCAGTAGCCTCACAAACCCTCCAGCTTCTCGCACAGTGGTAGGCTCAAACTCCCCTGATGGTTTCAAAACACTGGATGATGTCACCTTTGTGCTCAAACACAGTGTTCATGAGCACGGATATGGAAGTTCCATCTTACTGTGCTTGCTCTTGGGAGTCTGTGGGCTACCACTCTATCAAGTTAATCTTGGGAGATCTTGAAAAAAATCCAGAGAATCCAGCCAGGTCAGAGAATACCTGGTTAACTAATGGGATGTGAGATGTCACCTGCTGCATAATGAAAGCTGAAGAGGAAGAAAGGTGAATCAGGCACGCAGGTAGTCGAGTGGTGAGTGCGCATGCCACAAACGCGGCGGACCCTGGTTCGAATCCCGGCCAGCGGACCTTTGCTGCATGTCACACCCCTGAGAGACATGCAGCAAAGGTGCATTTCCCATTTCACAAATCTATCCACTGTCTAAATAAAGGTGTCTATTGCTAAAAAAAATCTTTAAAAGAAGATGAATCATTAGAAAGCTGAAGAGTAAGAGGTCTGAAATAGCTTAAAAAGGTGGACAGTTTCTCTGGTTACACATATGCTGGAGCAGTAAAACAGCCAAAGTTGAAAATGTCCCCATAAGAATGAATGCGATGTTAGAAGAAAACGTAATGGTTATTGCCAAAGTATTTATATATTGAGTCACAGAAGACATTGCTGAACTCTGTGATTTGTTTTTTATTTCTGTAGAGTAAAAAAATGAGGACGCCAGAGTGAGAGACAAAACAGGTCCCATCTGCTCTCCTCCAGAAATGTAGGCTCAAAATTAACATTGCCGCTCATTGGGGAGTTGCTGGAGTGCTTGTCGCTCTAGGGCTGCTACAGGCAAAAGTGTATGTCCTACATCTGAAATAAGACCATTAGATGAAAGCCAACAAGATTTCCTACATTTTTATGTATATATTGTCTATGTGAAGTAAGAGATGTGGGGATCCAAATCAAGCTGAAAAAAATTTTGTCTCCAACTTTTCCAGCCGCTCTCTACTCTACCGATGATGTCACACATTATTGCCCACGCAATACACACCCATTATAAAATCAGAAGACGAGCACACCCATTATAAAATCAGAAGATGAGCTAAAAGTCCTTGAAACTAAAACTGTGATGATTTGAAAACCGTAAAAGATAAGGATAAAAAGCTGAATACATGCCCAATAGTCTTCTGACTCTTTAAAAGTTGGAATGGTGTCTCTAGCTCAAAGTATGAGGGAAAAGAAGAGGTTGAAAGTCGATGAGTTTTGAAGAAATTCAAATTTACCTCCATTCACACTAATTCGACTGCGACGAGAGCACCACCTATTGGCCGATTGGCACCAAATTTTGCATAAACCCTCATCGGGCAATGGAGCACAATTAGCAATAATGTTGTGGTAATCGGACTGTATTTGGTCAAGATATGAAAGACTGTCTGTTTTGAACATAATGTGAAGGAATTTGTTGTGTTATATTTTGGGCGTTTTTTGGACTATCAAAATTCTTTTGATAACTTTTTGTCACGAGGGTCCACAGGTGCTTCATGCAAAGTTTGGTGCAGTTTGGTCAAATCGCCTAGGAGGAGTTCGAAAAAGAAAGGTTTTTCATTTGACACGATTTTGCGAATGGAAAGTTACTGCGAAAGTGGGCGTGACCTACACCACACAATTCAGAGAGCACGGAAATATAACGTTTCACAATGTGTAACATATCATGTGGGAGTTATGAGCCAAAATTGCTTTTGTGTTGATAGCACCACCTGCTGGTCATTTTTGGTGTGTGAGTTACAGGGGCCAGTCTTTACCACTTCTATCAATTTCATTTCCATAAGTGTTATGGTGTGGTAACAGTGCCGAATATTAAATTAAAGCTGCAAGCAGCGATGAACGGGCCCTCGCAGTCCATGCGCATTGGGGCATGCTGCCGTCGGGGTATGCCTCGTAGATGTATTCAGGGCAAGACCCGCTACATGTTTGAGCAATTTGGAGTAGATGGCAAATTGAATGTGGAAGGTATGAGTTTATGGTTTTATGGCGAAGCATCCAAATGGACCTCGCCATCAGGTGTGATGTAGGTGAAAGCTTTTGACAAGTTTTGTCCACAGATGCTAGTTACAAAGTTTGTTGCAAATCGGTCAAATGGCCTAGGAGGAGTTCAAAGTTTATCATTTTTTCATGGAGCCTTAGTGGCTCATGGGGAAGTAGTCACCTGAGTTTCATGTCATTTGGACAGACCAATGTGAAGATATGCAACACTTTGTGTTTTGAGCAAAATGTACAGGAAGTTGTTGTATAATAACTTGAGTATTGTTTGGAATATCAAAATTCTTTCGATAACTTTTTTGTCAGGAGAGTCCACATATGCTGTGTGCAAAGTTTCACGGAAATCGGTGAAATCGCCTGGGAGGAGTTCGAAAAAGTACGTTTACGACATTTCACATTTGATTTTCTGCTCATCGCTAAAAGTGACAACTAAATAGACAATATCTGACTCCCTGTTGGATTTAGGTTATTGGTCCAATATTTGTGTGTCCGGTCAATATATCGGTGCTTGTTGATTTTTTATCGGTGAAACATGTCAGCAAAGTGTTTTTTTGGTTATTTAGAGATAGAAATGCCCCCTTGTGGCCGAGTTGCACATAATTTTGCACAGAGCCTAAGGGGCTCATGGGGAAGTAGGAACCTGAGTTTCATGTCATTCGGACACACCAATGTGGAGATATGCAACACTTCCTGATTTCGAGATTATCGTCAAAAAATCATCATTTCATAACTTTGGTATCTTTATTAAACTTTTTATCAGGAGTGTCCAGAGATGGTATGTACACATTTTCTGAGTGCATCAGTCAAACGGCCTTTAAAAAAGTAGGTTTGCAACATTTGCAGGGGGAAAAAAGGTAGGCGGAAATGGGCGTGGCCTATATCGAGATTTAGCACAATTCAGTGAACGAGTGGAGTTATTAGCCAAAACACACTTCACTTGATTATAGCGCCACCCAGCGGTGAAAATTCAAAACAACAATAGATTATAACATTTTTTGCCACTTCTGAAAGGTTGACCAATTTATACGCGTTTTCTGCAATGTGCAGACCTCCAAAAATGCATTAGTTTTGGCCCAAGAAAAATAATAACCAGAACTGCAAGAAGTTATGAACGGGGGCCAAGCCCCTCCCTACGCAACTCGGACCCCGCGCACCGCAGAGCCCACCGAAGTTGGCCCCAAAGGATGCCGGGCTCGGGGCAAAAGTGAGGACACAGGCCAACGTCTGAGCCGTGGTATTTGCTGTAATGGGAAGTGCGCTGGAAGCGCAAAAGGCTGAATGTGTGCCTATTTGGATATGTTGTAATAAGCCACGCCCACATTGACCAGTCATGATGACCACCTTCAAGATATGGATATTTGTACGTTAATAATTTGCAAATTTTTTGACCGAGCAAAATTCTTTTGATAACTTTACACCAGGTCCAGCTGAAGAGGGTACATGCCAAGTTTCATGCAGATCGGACAAAATCCCATGGAGGAGCTCGAAAAAGTAGGTTTTGCATATGAGGCGATTTAGCGAACGAAATGTGCAGCAGAAGTGGGCGTGTCTTATGTCAGAAAACCCAGCTCTATTCAAGGAACATATGGATATAAGGTTTGCGAACGTGTTATTTAAAATGTGGAAGTTACAGGCAAAAACACGATTGCATCCATTATAGCACCACCTAGTGGAGTACATGTGCAATTTTTGTTATGGAAGAACTGTGTTCTATTGTTTATGTACCATATACATTTCAAAGCTCTCTGCATAATAGTTTGGCTGAAATTAATGTTTGTTGTTTATCTTGTAATAAGCCACGCCCACATTGACTAGTCATGAACACCTTCAAGATATGGCCTCAGGATTGGCCCTACATCATACCGACTAAATGTCGTAAAAATCGGTGTAGCTGTTCAAGAAAAATAAGCTCCCCATATTTTTAGCGCCCCCTAGTGGCCAAAATTCGCCAAATTCGGCTCATCCCTTCCCAGTCTCATGGCAAGCAAGGATCTTAAATTTGGTGTCAATAGCGTTTAGTTTTACCGAGATATCAAACAGTTTACAGTTTTATAGCTGGCTACTGAAATTAGTTTGTTAATGATTTGCGCATTTTTTGACCGAGCAAAATTCTTTTGATAAATTTAGATCAGGTCCGGCTAAAGAGTGTACGTGCCAAGTTTCACGCAGATCGGACAAAATCCCAAGGAGGAGTTCGAAAAAGTAGGTTTTCCAGTTTTGGGGATTTTGCGAAAAAACTTTCTAACCGGAAATGGGCTTGGTCAATCAGCTCCATTCAGGGAATCTGGGGATACAAGGTTTTTGAATGTGCGACATACGGTGTGGGAGTTATAGGCAAAAACGTATTTTCCTCTGTTATAGCGCCACCTGCAGGCGGATATATGTAGTTTTTTGTGTTTGAGATATTCGCAGGAGTCTGGACCAACCCTTCAAATTGCACCGCCCTCCCTCGGCCCTGGCCCCCTAATAATCCTTACAGTTTCAATAGAGAAGACGGTCACAGACCTGCGAGGGCCCTAATAAATATAAATTTACGAAAATCACCTTAAGAAATAACCATAATAATTAACATATATTTAAATTTAAACCCAGCAATTAAACTCCCCTCTACCTACTTCCCACTTCGTTCCTCCCGCTCAACCAAGCAGAACCAATAAAAGGTGTCCGCACCCTGGGGGACTCTTTTGTCTGGACACACCCTGGGAAGAGAAGCAGCAGAGTAAGTTTATGCTTCACACAATTATCCACAATCTGTTCGACTAAAAGATCTTATCCCTTCCCACATACTGCAACAGTGCCTTGCTAATCACTGGCTTTCTCTTCAACAGGTGAACTTTGATGGCAAAAGTAAACAGCTAATCCCACAATCTTTATCTCAATAAACACCCATGTACCCACATACCTACATATACACATATCTCCAATTAATCTGAATCCCGTTAGCTGACTTATTACCAACATAATGGCAGTCGGTCGTTACAAGACTTAAACACAAATAGACAGGGACACAAAGAGACATAGACACAAAGAAACATATACACAGAGACATAGACACAAAGAGACATAGACACAACGAGAAAAGACACAAAGAAACAGAGACAAAGAGAAAGACATAAAGAGAAAGAGACACATCCTTGTTAACTTGGAAGAACAACCAAATCAAGCTTAGCACAAAGACGGGGGGAACCAGGGGAAACCTGTTACAGAAAGAGTACTAAAGTACTAAAGCACCCTGAGTACTACTACTGTGTGTATAAGGCAGGTCAGTGATGGTCAGTGGTTTATAATCAGATTTCTTATCATTCCCTGCTGTTCTGTGTTTCCTGCTGATTTTGTGACAAACTGAAGCGTGACAGCAAGAGGTGAACTGAAGGTTGATCTGTAGCAGATGGAGAGGGGGAGGAGGAGAGACAGAGCCCTGAGAGGAGGGTTAAATTACACTAAGGGGGGAGGAGGGGGCGTGACCACCCACTCTCCATTAAACTTTCAGCAGAGATTCACCTCATTAAATATTAATGATTCAGCTTGAACAACAAGATGAGGATGAGGAAAAGGTCATTGATGATGACGACGATGAATCAGTCTGTTAGTGTACTGGCAAGTCAGCAGTGTGTTAGCTGGTTAGTGTGTGTCAGCATGTTAGCAGTGTGTTAGCATGTTAGCGCCTGTTTGGTATGTTCAGTTCAGTTCAGTTTACTTTATTAATACCCGTAGGTAGATTTGTTGTGTAGTAGCAGGAGAGGCGTCACACAGACATTGATGACAGGACATACAGAAGATGATTTAACACACAGCACAAAACAGACATGGGTACTTCCGATGTTCACTGAGCAGGATTAAAGGCAGATAAGATATGACAAAGTGATGATACAAGGGACAATAAATAGGTTTAAAAAACATTTTCAGTAAATAGAAATAAATAGATAAATAACAACAACAAGTCACAAGATAGACCTCAAAGTGCATTAGGACTTGTTTAAAAGGGAAACAGCAGTAGGGACAAAGCTGTTGCTATAGCGTGTGGTCCTAGATCTTGGAACTATGAATCTCTGTCCAGATGGCAGGAGCTGGAACTCACTTGCAAGAGGATGGGAGAGGTCATTGGAGATGGAGCTGGCTAGTCGCTGCAACTGTTTGGTGTACAGCGACTCCAGGCTCAGCTGTGTCTCCCCAAACAGCCGACCAGACTATTTGATGATCTGGTTGAGCGAGTTCCTTTCTTTTAAGGGCAGGTTTCCGAACCATGACACAAGTGAGAAAGCTAACACAGACTCAACAAAAGCATGGTAAAAGAGTATCATCAAGGTCCTATCAATATGGAAACAGGACAACTTCCTCAGACAAAGGAATTGTCCCAAGATATTTATAAGATTGCACTTGTTCAGTGACTTGTCCCTTGATCATTACAGGCTCAGATGTTTTGGCATTCTTTCTAAAATCAATAGCCATGTCTTTGGTCTTAGTTATATTGAGGTGTAGGTGAGAGTCTTCACACCACTTTACAAAGTAGTCGACAACCGGGCCGTGATTATGTTCACTTCACTGGAGCAGGCTAACAATCACGCAGTCATCTGCATACTTTAAAATGAGGCGATTTTTAAAAGTGCTCTGACACATATTCGTGGATAGAATGAATAGCAAGGGTGAGAGCACACACCCTTGTGGTGAGCCAGTGTAAGAGCACACTTTGTCAGATAAGACCCCATAAACTCTGACCCTCTGTGTCCTGTTCGTTAGAAAGTTTAAAATCCAGCCCACAAGATTTTTACTGAGGTTAAAGTGTTCTAAAAGCCTCTGCGTTAAAATGTGGAGCTGGACTGTATTAAAAGCAGAGGAGAAATCAGTAAATAAAAGCCGGGCATGACACCAACTTCTTTCAAGATGTTTAAAAAGCAAATTATTCAGAGTAAGTGTGGCGTCCTCCACTCCTCTTTTGGGCCTGTAGGCAAATTGCAGTTACTGTATTTCACTCTCCGTATTATAGGTTTTGAGTAACAGATGTTGTCAGGTCCGTGGTTTTTATTGACCTTTGTGCAGTAAAAGGCTTTTTCAACATCCTCTTGTTTTACAGAGAAGTGCTGATTGTAACACAGTTAACGCTTTAGTTCCTGTATTTCTTTGCTAAAATCGAACATATCAAAATGATTATAAAAACAGTTGAGAGCATTGGCAAAAACAGTATCTGAGCTAAAGCCATTTAAAGTGACACTAGTGCTCTCTCTTGAGTTATGGAGGCTGGTGATAGTTTTCATACTGGACCAGGCTGAACCCAGGCTGTTAGAAGCCATTTTGTTCTCCAGTGTGGATTTATAGCTCTGTTTTGCCTTTAAGATCTCTACTTTAAGTTCTTTGTTAGCTGTGTGTAGATCTGATGCTCCCCCTTGTTGAAATGCCATTTTCTTTTTCATTATAAAAGACTTAACAGATTTGTTTACCCATGGCTAATTATTTGGGTATATTTTGACCCTCTTAGTGGGTATAAGCATGTCTCTGCAGAAAGCTGAGTATGAACAGACAACATCAGTTAATTCGTCCAAGTCCTCACATGATTCTTCAAACATTCCCCAGTCTGTACAGTCAAAGCATCCCTGCAGCGAGCTCACAGCGTCATTTGTCCAGACTTTCACATCCCTGGATTGGGCTCTCTGCCTCTTTAAGACAGTCTTATCGGTGGGGAGGAGATACACACAATTGTAATCTGCTGAGCCCAGTGGGGGAAGAGGGAGTGATTTAAAAGCACCTTTAGTAGACCCGTAGCACAAATCCAAAGTCTTGCCACGTCTGGTTGGACAGGAGACATATTGGTAGAAGTTTGTAAGGGTCTTTTCCAGGGAAACATGATTAAAATCACCCAATATGAAGTTCGGGGCCTCTGGTGATATAGTCTGCAATCTCTGTATGACATCATAAATGATGCAGGAGGCAGAGGAGGCATTTGCCTTAGGGTGAATATATACAGTAGTTATGAAAATCTGGGGGAACGCACGGGGTAGGTAAAACGGGCGCAGCGACGCAGACAGAAGTTCAACGTCTGGTGCACAGATTTGCTCTCTGATAGTGACAGAGACAGGGCTGCAGTACCGTTTATTCACGTATAGACATACCCCGCCTCCTTGTGTTTTCCCTGTCGCCTCAGCGTTGCGATCGAGATGGAAGGGGTCCCAAAACCATCAAGGGAGAGATCGGAGTCGAGGTCTCGCCACTGAGCACGTTTCAGAGAAGGCTATGACACCACAGTCTTTAAAATCCTTTTGGAAGCAAACGTTCCCCTGGAGCTCGTCCACTTTATTTCTAAGGGACTGGACATTCGCTATAATCACTGAGGGCAGGGGAATCCTACTGAGCTTCTGCCTCCTGAAGCACAGTTGGACTCCTCCTCTTCTCCCCCGCTTCCTTGTCCTTCTTGTACCGCTCGTGGAAGCACCATGATCCCGCCGCATAAACGCTGGCAGGCGTAGTATGACATCCGTCACTGGAGTGCTTGCATAGTTCATTTGCAGCAGCATGTCACGAGAGTAGACATGACGGGCCCTCTCTGAGATGACAGCTCCGCTGACATCTCTTGCCGGCAAAAAGTACGATAGAAGCCACAGCAGGGAAAGATATAATAGATCCATGTCAGATCGACGTTGGCTGAGTACTCACATCCACAACACACTCACTGGGGTTACATAAAACATTTAGGAACATTAAAAACGAACATAAAAACCCTCGAACAGAGACGCCAAAGTCCTTACTGCCGGTCGCTGTGTGCGCATGTGCCCAGACCAGGGCTGTGTGTTAGCATGTTAGCTGTGTGTTGGCATGTTAGCATGTTACCTGACTGCGGTCGCGGGCGCTGGTGTAGCGGATTTTCTGGATGAAGTAGAAGATGAGCCAGGCCGACGAGATGATCATGAGGACAATGAAGGAGATGGAGACGAAGACCAGCGAGCCTCGGTTGATGTTCTTGGTGGGACCGCGTTGACCCACAACCACAGACACCAGGACTGTCAAGTTTCTCTCCAGGTGAGCCAGGATCTCTTTACCGTACACCTCTGTGATCATCACCGCCACCGTGTCACCAGTACCTGCAGAAAGAGATCAGACTCAAAATCAGGACAAGAACCATGGCAAAGACCAGAACCAAAGCCAAAAAAATTCCAAGACCAGGATCAGAACAAGACCAAGACCAATACTGCTGCACTGTACTGTAGTATTACATTTTGACGCTTCATTGTAGTGTAACAGTATCAACATGTTCTTTAGTATAACATTACTACACTGTAGTGTAGTATAAAAGTATTACACTGTACTGTAGTAAAACAGTATTACACTGTACTTTAATATAACACTACTACACTGCATTGTAGTATAACAGTTTTATACTGTACTGTAGTGTAACAGTACTACATTCTATTGTACTGTGACAGTATTACACTGTACTGACTATAACAGTATTACACTGTACTGACTATAACAGTATTACACTGTACTGACTATAACTGTGCTACACTGAACTGTAGTGTAACCATATTACTCTGTACTGTAGTATAACAGCATTACACTGTACTGTAGTTTAACACTACTCCACTGCACTGCAGTTTAACAGTATTACACTGTAGTGAGTATAACACTACTAAACTGGATCTGTAGTGTAGTAGTGTTATACTAGGGGTGGGGGAAAAAATCGATTTACATGAGAATCGTGATTCTAATCATCCACAATTCTGAATCAATTCATAAACTTCAAAAATCGATTTTTTTATTAACGTTCCCCCGTCTCTCTGTGCGCTTCCACGGGCTTCCTGCACAGCGTTGCAGCAAGCTTGGGGAAAGCAAGACAAGGAATTTGTCTTCAAAATAAGAGCTGGACATTGGACCCCATTGGAGTTTAGAACTGGGTTCTTAGCGGGGGGCTTTTGATTTGAAAGTAGCGACCGCTCCTAGCTAGTTGCTACAACAACAAGCTAACAGCGAAGACAGCTTCAGCGACCGAGGAGACACTGCATCTCCTGGATCTCAGCAGCTGTCCAGTTGCTCATCTTGACGTCCGCGGATGAAGTGATGGACTGACTGCTGTGATCAGCTGTTTCCTGGTTTTAAAACTCCTCAGCTGTGGGGCGCACAACAGTGCCGGTCATCCACACCTCCACCCAGCTCATGCAATTTCTGGCATAACGACGTCTCCGATTTAGATTGGAATGGAGTTGGATAAAAGTGTAACGTTACCCTCTGAGGTGGCAAATTGGCGGACCAGGACAGACCCCCACTTTACAGGCTTCTGTCTAAATCCGCGGACCGAGCCGCAAAAAGTATGGTCAAATTGGCGGCTTGCTGCTCAGTATATAAGCGGCTATTAACTATGCAAACAAGGGCAGCCATGCACTGCAGGCTCACTGTCAAACAGAAGTGCACAAAAAGAAGGTGCAGGTCATAACATCCACACACAGTGTAGCCAGCACCTTCCTTCCAAGCAGAGACAGCAACTTTTTCAAAACCCATATTCATCTAGTCAAAACACACTCTTTAAGGGCTTGCTTTTTTCATTCTGCAGCACACTATGCATTGTATCAATTTTTTGAATCGAGAATCGATTCTGAATCGAATCATGACTCTAAGAATCGGAATCGAATCGAATCGAATCGTGAGACACCAAAAGATTCACATCCCTATGTTATACTGTACTGCAGTATAAAAGTATTACACTGTACTGGAGTATAACATTACCACGTTGTACTGTAGTATAACAGTATTATGCTGTACTGTCATGAAACACTACTTCATTGTACTGTAGTATAACAGTATTACACTGTACCTGAGTATAACAGTATTTCAATGTACTGTAGTATAACAGTACTACACTGTACTCTAGTATAACAGTATTAGACTGTGCTGGAGTGTAACACTACTACGCTGTACTGCAGAATAACATTATTACGCTGTACTTTAGTATAACAGTATTACACTGTACTGTAGTATAACAGTATTACACTCTACTGTTGTGTAACACTACTACACTGTACTGTAGCATTACAGTATTACACTGTACCTGAGTATAACAGCATTTCAATGTACTCTAGTATAGCAGTACTCCCCTGTACTACAGTATAACAGTATTACAAAGTACTGGAGTATAACACTACTACACTGTATTGTAGTATAACAGTACTACACTGTAGTTTAGCGTAACAGTACTATGCTGCACTGAAGTATGCCAGCATCACACTGTACTGAAGTATCAGTATTACACTGTACTAAAGTATAACACTACTACACTGTACTGTAGTATGACACTATTACACTGCACTGTAATATAAAGTACTTCAGCATACTGACTCTGATACTGTCAGTACTGCAGTTTAGGAGCTAGAATACCCATGAGGCATCAGTCCATATCCGTCATGACAAAGACAGGCTCCAGTTATTATTCTTATTTATTGTTTCAGCTCTCATCTCACATTCAGCACCAGCACCTTTAACACACACACACACACACACACACACATACACACACACACACACACACACACACACACACACACACACACACACAAATAGACACACATGAGGTCACAGTAACCTCATCAATTAATGACACATTGGTGTCTATATTTAGAACTCAACATCGATCCCCAGGAAGTCACTCCTTACACATACACCTCCATCCTCCTCCTCCTCCTCTCAATCAACATATCCCCATTTCCAGTCTTGATGCTAAGCTAAGGTAAGTAGCTACATATGTAGCTTGAAGACCTGAGAGTGGAATCAATGTGAACATGTGACGCAGAGAGGAAGACTTTTTCACTCACAGTGTGTGTCTATAAAGTTGGTTTGATGTGTAAAAAGGTGTTTGGTGTCTCGTTATGATGTACTCTGATGAATTAGCTGATAACTAGACCCATATATTGTAGATATATGTATGTTTATACATGTGTTTATAGATAGATGTACGTTTATATGGACTGATCTAGCATAACATTATGACCACTGACAGGTGAAGTGAATAACACTGATTATCTCTTCATCATGGCACCTGTTAGAGGGTGGGATTTATTAGACAGCAAGAGAACATTTTGACGTCAAAGTTGATGAAGTTGTTTGAAGCAGGAAAAATTGGGCAAGCGTAAGGATTTGAGCGAGTTTGACAAGGGCCAAATTGTGATGGCTAAAAACAGAGCATCTCCAAAGCTGCAGCTCTTGTGGGGTGCTTCCGGTCTGCAGTGGTCAGTATCTATCAAAAGTGGTACAAGGAAGGAACACTGATGAACCTGCAACAGGGTCATGGGCAGCCATGGATCATTGATGCACGTGGGGAGCGAAAGCTGGCCCGTATGGTCCGATCCAACAGACAAACTGTTGGATACTGTTGCTCAAACTGCTGAAGAAGTTAATACTGCTTCTGATAGAAAGGTTTCAGAATACAATTGCAATCCGGTGGAGGCAGTGTGATGCTTTGGGCAATGTTCTGCTGTGAAACCTTGGGTCCTGCCCTCCATGTGGATGTTACTTTGACAGGTACCACCTACCTAAGCATTGTTGCAGACCATGGACACCCTTTCATGGAAACGGTATTCCCTGGTGGTTGTGGCCTCTTTCAGCAGGATAATGTGTCGTGAACAGTTTGAGGAGCACAACAATGAGTTTGACTTGTTTACTTGGCCTCCAAATTCACCAGATCTCAATCAAATTGATCATCTGTGGGATGTGCTGGACAAACTAGTCTGATTCATGGAGGCCTGACCTCGCAACTTACAGGACTTAGAGGATCTGCTGCATCTTGGTGCCATATACTACAGCACACCTTCAGGGGTCTAGTAGAGTCCATGCCTCGATGGGTCAGGGCTGTTTTGGCAGCAAAAGTGGGACCAACACAATATTAGGCAGGTGGTCATAATGTTATGCCTAATCGGTGTAGATATATATGTGTATCTACAATACCAGTCAAAAGTTTGGACACACCTCATTCTGTATCTCTTCTTTCATTCTTCTCTAAAACCCTGGAACACGCAGTCTACAACCGACTGTCCTCCTATCTTTCACAAAACGACCTCCTTGACCCCAATCAGTCAGGCTTCAGGACTGCTCACTCCACTGAGACAGCCCTCCTCACGGTGACTGTGTCACTTGGTGCCGCCAGAGCCTCATCCTGCTCTCTGAGAATGAGACCTCATCTTCTGCATTTGATACAGTCAACCACCAAATCCTCCTCTCTACTATAGCTGAACTTGGCATTGATGACTCTGCTCATATCATACCTGACAAATCGCACCTTTCAGGTCACATGGAATGGCTCCTTGTCCAAACCCTGATTTCTGGAAACTGGTGTCCCTCAAGGCTCAGTATTCGGACCACTTCTGTTTTCACTATACAGTGGGCTCTGCAATCACATCACAGGGATTCTCTTACCACTATAATGCAGACGACACCCAACTGTTCCTCTCTTTTCCCCTATCCTCCTCTAACACCCATGTAGCAACGCACATCCCGGAATATCTGGCAGACACCTCCGTTTGGACAGCAGTGAATCACCTCAAACTCAACCTCAGTAAAACTGAACTCCTCTTCATCCCGGGGAAAGGCTGCCCTCGCATGGACCTGTGAGTCACTGGTGAGTATGTTACGGGATCGCCTTCGTCGACCGCGAGGAACCTAGGCGTTATCCTCGGCCTCAGTCTCATCGACTTAACTGTTGCAGCGTATTCAGAACGCTTCAAATCCAAATTCTCAAATGAGACCCCCTCCTCCGTGACCTCCACTGGCTTCCTGTTGCGGCCTGCACCCAATTCAAGACGATGCTGCTGGCCTTCCTGGCCATCAACAGAACTGCTCCTGTCTACGTCAAACACTGGTCAGACCACACGCCCCAGAGCACTATGCTCTACTACATCAGCTGGCTGGCCGGTACCGCTATTGCTGAGAGCAAACAAAGCCCGCTCAGCAAAGTCGCATCTCCTCTCTGTTTTGGCCCCTCAGTGGTGGAACGAACTCCTGACCAATGTCAGGACAGCGGAATCACTCACCATCTTCCTGCAAGAACTCAAAACTAATTTGTTCAGACTTCACCTCCACCCTGCATAGTATGAATCTTTTGCTTTGATGACAGCTTTGCTCACTCTTGGGATTCTCTTAATCAGATTCATGAGGTAGTCACCTGGAATGGTTTTCCAACAGTCTTGAAGGAGTTCCCAGAGGTGCTGAGCACTTGGCTGCTTTGTGTTCACTCTGTGGTCCAACTCGTCCCAAACCATCTCAATTGGGTTCAGGTCAGGTTATAGTGGAACGAAAAATCTCAAATTTGGACTCATTGACCCATTGGTCTAATGTCCATTTCTTGTGTTTCTTGGCCCAAGCACTGTTCTACCTCAGTAGAGGCTTCTTTGCAGCAATTCGACCATGAAGGCCTGATTCATGCAGTCTGTTCTGAACAGTTGATATTGAGATGTGTCTGCTACTTGAACACTGAAGAATTTATGTGGGCCCTAATCTGAGATGCTGTTAATTTGCAGTTTCTGAGTCTGGTAACTCGAATGAACTCATTCTCTGCAGCAGAGGTAAATCTTGGTCTTCCTGTCCTGGGCGGTACTCACGGGAGCCAGTTTCAACACAGTGTTTAATGGTTTTCGTGACTGCACTTGAGGATACATTCAAAGTTCTTGATATTTTCCAGATTGACTGACCCTCATGTCTTAAAATAAAGATGGACTGTTGTTTCTCACGACTTACCTGAGTGGTTCTTGCCATAATATGGATTAGAACAGAAGTCGAATAGCGCTATTCATGGTACTGAACTGTGTACCAACCCCAGCTTTGCACAACACAACTGATGGTCACATTAACGCAAGAAATTCCGCAAATTAACTCTTGACAAGATGCAGCTGTTATTAAAAAAAAACATTCCAGGTGAATCCTCATGACTGATTGAGAGAATGCCAAAGTATGTAAAGCTGTATCAAAGCAAATGGTACCTACTTTTAAGAATAATAAAATGCTGAATATATTCTGGTTTGTTTAACACTTTTTTGTTTACTACATAATGACATATGTGTTCCTTCACAGTTTGGATGTCTTCAGTATTGATCTACAGTGTAGAAAAGGATAAAAAAATAAGGAAAAAACCATGAATGAGAAGGTGTGTCCAAACTTTTGACTGGTATTGTAGATATATGTAATCAGTAATCAATCTTTATTTCGGACTCAAATGGTCCATATATAAAAGAAACTACAGGGGACCAACAGGAAAAGGAATAAAAAGGAAAAAGGATACATACATACATGTGCCCTCATGCACATGTCTCAAACAAAGAGACCAAGAGAGGCCTGTAGTTGAAGCCAGAAGCCTAACTACTAGGACTTCTGCCATGAGGAACTACAGAAGAAAGAACAGGGAAAATGGCCGACCAGGTGTGAAAAACGTGACCAGGTTGACCTGCCCCCAAGACATTCACCCGGTCCCTATTGGCTGTGGGCCCGGAAGCTCCACCAGGATAACAATGATGTCACCCCCACGTTAAAAGGTCACGGATCATTCCTGCCCTTCTTATTCCCCGGGAGCTTATGTTGTGAAGAGACTTCGGTTTCATGCAACCGCTGCCATAAGGGTACAACTTTGAGAAACATTTTTCACTTTGCTTGAGCCAATTTCGATTTACGGTTGCCTGTACTGTGTGCTAACTGTGTTTGCTACGCTCGCTAGGAGCTCATTCAGGCTAATCCAGCCTGTACAGTCTTGCTGCCGTGTGTGACCACAATACGTCGTATTCCGGCTTGATCAGCGTACAATAAACAAACCTCGATTCGCTTGTCAGCCACTGTTCGAGGGAGAGACAACCGCTGTGCACCACATGGTCGTTATGTTTGTTTCTTTGTTGTCTGCTAAGCGCCCGCTTTGCTTCTTCCCTCTTTTACTAACACACAAACACACACACACACACACACATACACACCGAGATACATGTAATCGTATGGCGATCTGTTGTAAACTTTTAGTAAATAACCCTGCTATAACATAAGACGTGTGTCCAGCATATCCCCTTTATTGACTTTAAAGATGGACTCCTCTCGGTAGCACGGCTACCTTTTTGGGACTGTGGGTATTATCCCTCTAAATTCACCTCTCGTGGGACCAAACCGCACACAAGACGAAAGACGGCGCAACGCCGCCTTTGTTCAAACCTTGCACGCACGTGTAGTGATCACCTTTGGTTGATACAGTCACTGCCGCCATTTTTGAATTCCAGGTATATGTATCAGTGAATCTGAATGCATCACCTTGGAATCCGCGTTCTCGCATGACACAAAGTCACGTCCGATGTTTCCTGTAGTCTCTCCGACGCGACTTCCTAAGTCACGCCCACTAATTTGTAGTCCGGCGAACTTGACTTCCCCTGCCACGTTGGGCCATCTTTGTAGTCTTTATTGGGGACTTCCTGTCTCACACACACACACGCCTCCACCCAGTTACATGTTTGGCTTGCTTATGTTTTGATGTTGCTAGTTGTTGAAGGAAACTGTTGTTTGTTAAAGTAGGTGGTTTGTTTTGTGGAGAAAAGCTTTAATAAATACTGTTGATTTTAACTGAGCAGCATCTGTGATTATTTTGCACAATCCTATATTGTAATAACTGCTGGTTGAGATGGTCAGTGCTCGGATTCACGCCTTCCCTCTTGTCTAATTATTGATATTTTCATAATATTGACTGATAGACTGATAATGTTGACTAATTTTCAGGCTATGAGACTAAAAAGGTAAATTATTTGATTATTGATCCCTGATTTCAGGATGGTGCCCCGTGTTCCTTAATGATTCATAGTTACCTAGGCTTCATTAATCAACTATAATAATTAAAAATTAATCAATAATATATTAACTAATAATCAATATCGATTCCCAACAAATGGTGCCCCATGTGACGCAATCCAATTACCAGCTTTACTGCTGTATTTGTGCAATAGTCTGGTCATACATTTTACACACAGATACATATATATATATATATATATATATATATACATAAAAAAAATATTAGGGCTGTCAGTTTAACACGTTAATTAGATTAATTAATTACACTGCAAATTAACGCGTTACAAAAATTACGCAATTAATTCTGAGATTCTGAGTTTTGTACTGTGGTTCATTCAATGCATGACCATTTTAAATTTGGCAAACTGAATGACCCGTTGGCTACTTGCCAGTGGCACGTCACTGTAGCACTAGTACCGAGGAACTTGCCCGGACATGTTCGTCACTTCCCACCTGCGTCGCTAGTAGGGCTGTAACAATACACGTATTGAAGCTGAAATGGACACTCAGATCCACAAACCTGTCTCGTGTTGTGAGAAGGCACAATCGCGACACAACCTCCAGTCCAGATCAGCCCTATGAGCTGTAAGTAACACTACATTAACACTGCAGCGGCCGTTCGCCAATTCTCCGCTGTGATCGTTCACACAGAGCAAAACATCGCTGTAAAGACGAACCACCGCGTAAATTCACACAGAAAGCCGGCGCTGCGGCTTCTAAAGAGACGTGACGGTACACGTCCTGATGATGACGTGTGTGTGTTTTCAAGGGGTTTCCTCGGTGTCTCCCCTGTGAATCAAAACCGACGGAGACTGTCTTCCGGGGTAAAGTTCACTGAAGTCTCGGTCCGGAGGGCTGAAACACTTGGCGAGGTAAAGTTTTTTTGCCGGTGACAGACGCTGTTTATCGGGCAGAAATTGCCAAAGACAGTAACAGTTACTACATTACCTTAGTTTGGTTCTGTAACGTTGTTTTGTGGGACATTTCTCTGTATTTAGTTGAGTGAAGGATCTGTGCAGTTAACAGACATCAGATAGACACGCCCTCCACAATACTGCACCTCTGATACTATCAGACAAATATCATATACATAAGTTATTGAAATGTTACATAAATAAAATGTTTAATTTAGAAAGAAAAAAATGTAGGTTTGTATCGAACCGTGGGTCAAAAATCGTGATACAAACCGAATTGTGAATATGGTGTATCGTTACAGCCCTAGTCGCTATATATATATATATTAGGGATGCAACGGTACAGTTTTCCCACGGTTCGGTATGCATCACGGTTTGTGGGCCACGGTAACGGTACGGTTTCAATATCTTAATATAAAACTACTCAGACTAGCAAAGGCAATATTGCATTGTAAAAATAATAGCACAATTCTTTGTGCATTGTCTGTGGTTACAGGAATTTGGATATTTGCTCTCTCTAGCTTCTATTCAGTAACTGCATGCACTAGTTCTTCAGCCAGGTGTTCACTTGTGTGGCTCTCATAAAGTGAATGAGTCTGCAGCACAAAGCCCCTCATTTCCCAATCAAGTATCAGGGTTCTCCCCAGAAGTTTTTAGTGTAGTGGCGCACCGTCAGCCGGCGGGGGGGAGAGAGGGGAGAGACGGTCATTATCGCCGTTAGCGGAGGTGAAGAACGCTCGTCACCATCAGCCGGGGGCCGCTTTTTTTAATGAGAAGACCACGGCAGCCCACAAACACCCGCTACAAAGCAGCTAACATTGAAAATGTTGCGGCGCAGCGCTGTTCACGGGAGGTCCAGCTATCGGTGGAGAGAGCAAGGTGAGGTGCTTGCCTCAGTTCGTTTTCAATATCCCCCCGGGATACTTCATAAAGTTCTGGGATCACTTTACTACTACAATGGGTGCGGGAGGTGAGCCTAAACAATGTGCTGCTCTCATGCCTCTGCTCCTGAGAGGATCACACAGCATGCGCGGCTGCACAGAGTTTTAAAAAAGTTTTGTGACTGGGAAACGTACCGAAAATGCTGTTGGTTGCCGTTGTGCATTGAACCGAACAGGGCGTATTGAACGGTTCGGTAAAATACAGAATATTGTTGCATCACTAATATATATATATATATATATATATATATATATATATATATATACGTGTATGTGTAATGTTTATATATATATATTTTTTTTTCTCTTCAAGCTGCCAGATAAAGCCAGGTATGGTGTGTGAAGCACAGTTTGTGTGTATTGTTGTTGTAGTCGTGTTGTTAGTGAATTGGTTTGTGCAAAAACGTAACTGACTGTTGCAAGATTTTTTTTTACACACATCTGTAGCTATTGCCCCAGAGGTGCAGAGATCACCTCAGTGACCATTCACAGGGTCAGTACTGTGTGGGAGCAATTGGCATAGATACCTATTGTCTGTAGGTCCTGAGTCACAGGTACACCTCTCACCTGTGCATTAGCATTAGTGTAACCAGTCACACATAATGGCCCTCATTTATCAAACGAACGTACGGCAGAAAACCGTGCGTACGACCATTTCCACGCAAACTTCTGCAGTTATCAGCCTGGCGGCCCGCCAGGCTTAAATTTCCCACCGCCAGGCTAAGCATCGTTTATTTATTTAAATAAAAAACGCGAACATATGGCAGGCTGAGGTCAGGTGTCTTTTCATCACCTAACGCCCACAAACCACTGCTACTGTCACTACACGCTAACTAGGCTACTTTTGATTGAACATAACGAGAAAAAGCCAAAAACGTGGAAAGCCTCACGAATGAAGTGAACTCAGTACTTGTTTCGCTCCTCGATTCTGTGGCACCAGTCTCTACCAAGACAAGACGACCAAAGAAATCTACTCCCTGGTTTACTGACGAAACCAAGATCTCAAGCAGGCCTGCAGGAAAATAGAACAAGCTAGCGTAAATCTAAATTGGACGTTTTTTATCTTGCTTGGCATGATAGTGTACTAAACTATAAGCGTGCTCTAAATACTGCTAGAACAGCATATTTCTCCGGCCTAATAAACAATAATAAACACAATCCTAGATTTCTCTTTAACACCGTGGCTAAACTTACTCAAAAACCACAGTCGTGAGCTGTGCACCCTTTAATGCAAATGATTTCTTAGATTTCTTTTCCAATAAAATTGATGAGATCACAATCAAAATTAACTCATCATCTCTGGCTTCCTCGTCAAAGTTTGTTAAAAAATATCCTGCTGCCGATTCTCAGTCTCAGCTCCAAACACTTTTGACAATATCTCCCTTGAGATACTGTCTAAAATTGTCTCATCCTCAAAGACCTACGTCCTGGACCCCTTTCCGGCAAAACTATTTAAAGAACTATGGCCAGCACTGGGACCTACAATGTTAAATATTGTTAACTCATCACTTATGACTGGTGTTGTCCCTTCTAGTTTTAAGTCTGCTGTGGTTAAGCCTCTCCTTAAGAAACCACACCTCGACCCAGGATCTCTAAATAACTATCGACCAGTATCCAACCTTCCCTTCTTCTCTAAAGTCTTAAAAAGAGTCTTGTCCCAACAACTTTCAGGCTACCTACTCAATAATAATCTCCTGGAACCTTTTCAGTCAGCTTTCAGAGCCTGTCACTCCATCGAAACCGCCCTTACTAAAGTGGTAAATGACATTTTACTTACCTTAGACTCTAACTCGACCTCAGTGTTCATGTTACTGGATCTCAGCGCTGCATTTGATACTACAGATCATGGCATACTCTCAGGCCAACTTGAAAGTCAATTTGGCATCTCTGCCCTGGCCCTAGCCTGGCTAAAATCGTAACTGTCCGAAAGAACACAATGTGTTTCTCACAATGGTACTTCATCAATTTTTACTGCTGTGAAGTATGGAGTTCCCCAGGGCTCTGTTCTGGGCTCTTCTCTTTGTATATTTCACTTCTCTGCCAAATTATTCGGAGCTATGGAATACATTTCCACTGCTATGAAGACGACATTCAGCTGTATATGCCCTTAAAAGCTGATGACAAATCTCAAATCACGAAACTAGAGACCTGCCTATATGCAGTGAAGAAGTGGATGTCAGAAAACTTCCTGCTCCTAAATTCGGAAAAAAATTAGATGCTGGTCATCGCCCCAGCCAGACAGAGACACCATGTTGATCAGGTGACCGTAACTCTTGACAACTGTGTTATTTCTCAAAGCTCAACCGTCAAGAATCTGGGTGTGACTTTCGATTCTACACTCTCTTTTGATCAGCACATCAAAGAAATTACCAAGATCGCCTTCTACCACCCGCGCAATTTAGCTAAAATTAGGTCCTTCCTGTCCACTGTGGATGCAGAGATCCTGATTCATGCCTTTGTTTCGTTTAGGCTGGATTACTGCAATGCCTTATTTTCAGGTCTTCCACGTGAGAGCACCAAGAGTCTTCAGATGGTTCAGAATGCTGCAGCCAGAGTCTTAACGTGTACAAGAAAATTTGCTCATATTACACCAATCTTAGCATCTCTGCACTGGCTCCCAGTGCATCTAAGATCAGACGTTAAGGTGCTGCTGATGACATACAAAACTGTACACGACCTTGCCCCGTCGTACATGTCAGATCTCATTACACCATATATTCCAACTCGGGCATTATGCTCTCAAAATTCAGGGCTCTTGATGGTTCCCAGGATTAAGAAGAAGTCAGCTGGCTGCAGGGCTTTTTTGTATCGGGCTCCTTTCCTCTGGAATAACCTCCCAGCTGACATCAAACAATCTGGCTCTGTTGATGCCTTTAAATCTAAACTCAAAACTCACTTCTTCGATTTAGCCTTTAATTAGCCCTTGATATGAATTGTAAGCTTCTTCAGTGGGTCGGTGTCAGTTTCAATGAGTTCCTTTAGTACTAGATTTACACTGTGCTGCCGACGAGAAACAATCGGTTTATTCTGATCAATATCGCATTTCTCTAACCTTTGTTTTTGTTTTCTGTTCCCACAAGCTGCAAGCTGTGTCACTCTCTACACTCTCTATAGCTTCCTCCTCCCCCTCCTCCTGTTCTCTCTCCTCTTCTCTTTCTCTTCCTCCCCTCTTTCATTCAGGCTCCCTTCTGATGGACCACGGCCCCCTGAGACCATCTACCGTTTCCGAGTTCCTGCTGCCTTGAAATACTGACTGATCTGGATCGTCACACCCTGGGCTCTGCTGGATTATTGCTCTCCTCTGCTTCACTATCTCCTCATATCTATATTTCTCTTAATCTTGATGCCTCCTCTGTGGCTCTTCCTGAGGTTTCTTCCATTGTTTTTTTTTACCCTGTTAAAAGGTTGTTTTTTTTCCATCAACATGTGAAGTTTTTCCTCACTCGAATCGAGGGTCTAAGAACAGTGGATGTACAGATTGTAAAGCCCATTGAGGCAATGTGATTGTGATTTTGGCCTATATAAATAAAATTGATTTGAAAATTGATTTGAAAATTGATTTGACATAAGCCAACTAACCCACGGGGAGCTTATCTTTGCTACCAGAGCAAAGATGAGTAGCAATAGACCCCGTGAGATAGGAGCGGAAGCTTCTAATGAGCCAGCCCCCAGAGATGCGGTTGCTGCTGAAAAATTGAGGAGCTTATAAGTTATGCCAATAACCCTGCTGGGAAGCCGACGCGCACTAGGGTGCGGACGTTTTGGGTCAGCTCACGCTGTTGTATAGGTCATGGGGAATTCCCACCTGCAGCAGGAGAATTCACGCCTGCAGCAGGAAGTCAGGGAACTAACAAGTACCACTGCACCGGCACAGATGGTGCAGGAACAGTCAGCCTACGGGGACTCTGATTATGACTCAAAACCACCAGAGGTTGATGAGGTAACACAGATACAAGTGGAGATTGAACAGTGTCACAACAAAGAGGCCGCAGATGAGGACGGTACAGTCTCCAGGTCAGCCATCCTCAGACACGAGCCTAACAAGGGTGGAGGGGGGCCGAGCCACCCACAGAGCAGCTGTTGATCTCAATTCCCTGGATCACTATGGGCCACCCGCCAGAAACCGCCTCCAAGATAGACGGGCTCCGCCCCCGGGTAATGCTCCTCAGCCAGGTCTAAGTCACAGCCCGTTACGCTTTGACGACTCACTGGCACCAGCCTACAGGGATGGGGACAGGTATTACCAGTCCCAGCATAAGGCGATCGGGTTTGGACCTCCGCCTACTGGTGAGTTTTACCCACAGCATGACACACACTATGGTGTCCCACACTATGGTGCCCCACGCTATGGTGGTCCATACTATGGTGGCTACAGAGACACGTTATCAGATGACTCCGATGACCCTTATTCCCCTCGGGAATACGACATGCGAACCCGTCAGATAGAGTCTCTCGCAAGGACATTGAACGCTTCGATCCTGGCAATAAGGACTCTAACGTTGACGATTACATATGAGAACTCAAACGTGTTCTCCTAGATCTGCCAAACCCAACCACCCGCGAAAAGCTTAAGCTCCACTGGAGGACCACTTCCAGGGGTGTCCTGTATGGCTTTACAAGAAAAGTGCCTCGTCCTAGGCCTGCTCCTCGCATGGGACCCCCAGAACAACCACCTCCCCAACAAAGTAGACAACACCAGGGGTATGGAAATCAGTTCAGGCCAGCACAACGAGACCTTGCCGGTCCCAAGAACAGGATTGATCAGAGAAACAAGAATGGTAAGTATCACGCGAAACCTTCATACCAAGCCCAAAAGGAGAGTCAGACAGACATGAAGGACATGGTCCAGCAATGTGTTAGAGATGCAATGCAACAATTTGTGAACGGCCTTTCTCCTGTAGATCCCAAAAAGGGGCCAGAGCACGAACCTCTGCTACTATGACTAGGCGTAACTGCTTCCTCCCCCACCACCAAGGTTTACCTTGTGGGTTAGGAGAGAGAAGCAGGTAAACCACAGGTCTCTCCGAAAAGGCCACTCCAGCCCCGCCGGGTCCCCTTTCCTCATGTTCTTGGGCATCCTTGTCCGCCAAGGCAACGCCAAATGGATACCTTGGTTACGATAGGATAGTGTATCAACATTCTCGCCTTGCTCGATTCTGGGTCAGAAATCAGTTTGATGAACTCTGACATGTTCGGAAAGGTTGCCAGCGCAATGCTATCTCTTGGGAAACCTCTCCATAATGAAGTGTGCAATCTGAACATCACTTCCTACACACAGGACAAGTCACCCATCACCAGACGTGCTTGGGTTGACATAAACTTTCAAGAGATGTCACTGGTACACCCTATCTATATCTGCTTGTTAGATACCGAACGGCTGCTCATTGGCCAAGACCTTTTTTGATCGCTTGGCCCCGCTCATTGACTGTCACTGGGGACACATGTGGGCTCAACCACCCTCAAGGAACACAGATCATTCCTCTGCGCACTGAAAAACACGGACTCTACTTTGTACACTCCCAAAGTCACTGGGGGAGTTCATCTTGACAGCACCCTGGTCCTGGATGTGCTTTTGGCACTCTGGTCTGAAAAGTCCGCTTTTGACAAGGACCTTTTTGAGGGCCTGCAGCAGGACAATTCCCACGTGCAGCAGGAGCGTTCCCACCTGCAACAGAAAGGCAAGGAACGAGCAAGTGCTTCGGTGGATGAAGCAAGTGCTGCTGCACCAGCACAGTTGTTGCAGGAACAGTCCACGGATGAGGACTCTGAGTGTCACTCAGAGTCAATAGAGGCTGACGATGCCGCTCGCAGGCACCAGCCCCCAATGGACCTTATTCCCCTCAAGAATATTGCCTGCTCACCCATCAAATAGAGCTCTTAGCCAGGGACACCAAACACTCTGACTCTGGCAATAAGGACTTTTAACATCTATAGGTATCTGAAAAAGATCTACCGCTGGCTCCTCAATCTCCCACGTCCATTTACCCACAGAAAGCTTAGGCCCATTTGGAAGAGCCAAGATGCAAGAGTCCTGGTGATCCAAACATCTATGGGAACAAACTTGAGACTCGGCGGCAAGGCTCGTGCTAAGTTTGTTCCTCGCATGGGACCCCCAGGACGACCACCAGACCCGCAGGATAGGCAACAGAACCAGGGGGGTGGCAACTACTTTGCGCCAGACTAGACTCTGTTCTCTTAGTGCCACCACATTTCAAGACAGACCAACACATTGTCAAGTTATCGGTAGTTTGCTTCCCTAGACGGCTAATTCAACATTAGTCGAATTATGCTTCACACAGACTCAGGGTCTCTGCATGCAACTAACCATCTTCTATAATCTGGCATCACGTCTCACACACACACACACACACACACACACACACACACACACACACACAAATTCCTTGAGGCTAGAGCATATCACACCCACATGTGATATCACTGACCGCCATTGTTTCTTTATTCTGCCAGGCTAACACACACACACTTGTATATAGTACATGTTAGTTGGATTGTGTGTTTCCATCTTTGTGTTGAATCAAAAACTTTTGAACCTTCTTGCTGTGTATTCAATATTGTACAAGGGTGAATGTTGCCAACCTCTACACTGGCAAGAACTCCAAAATCTTTCAACCATTACTAGCTGTTATGGTAAATTTGGTTGTAGTTATTAAGTTAATTATTAACCAGAATTATAAACAGTTCAGTACATTTTTAAGAGACTGATTTAGTAAAATTGCTATTTTTTCCCTTCTTCAACGGTGGTGCCCCGAGGTGATCTAATGCAAATTGGATCATATTATTTATCATAATTAATAATTATTCCAAATAATCATTAATTATTATTGATAGCCAAATTTAACCTTAATCCCCCTTTTATTGTTGTTAAACACTCCTTAACTGGGCCTCCTGTAATGCAAGGCCCAACATAATCCCCGTGGGAGGCAATGTACTGTTGGCAATCATTCATAAATGTGCAATATTAATTTCAGCATAATTTGGACAATGCTAAAATGTAAGATTCGCATCTTGAACCCTTCAGCCAAAAGTCTTTACATTGAACCACTAGTCTACTACAAGAGTAGATGTTGTTTTATCCTTACAAACAATTGCAGTGTGATGAGAATTGATTTATCAATTTTATAATCCATTTGATTAACCAAAGTCTTTTAGGTTATTAAGAGCCACTTTGAGCTATTTGCTAATGCCGCTATCGATTCAAGTTGAAAGTGCTCTGTAGAAATTCTGAGAATTTCAGTCCAGCAGTTGAATATCCTGTATCCAATGCATTGTAGTCAAGCTGTTGATGAGTGTGTTCCTTGTGCCACCGGCACTGTGGAACAGAAGTATTGTACTTTAGCTGTTTCTACCACGTATTTCAGTCTAGGTGAACTTTATGAGACAATCGTCTGATTGTTACTACCCTGCATTCTAGTCAGTGCATGTAAACAAAGTTATGCTGTAAAGTGTGTTTATCTTTATTGGCCCCAATCTATATGCCCAGAGCCACTAGATTGTGCCATAGCCACCCCTCCTCCACAGGAAGCTACCCCCTATAGTGTAGGCCAGCACACAATTTGGTTAGGCTAGTGTACTCCCCCAAGCTACACTACAGAGTGTCTGCCAAAGCAACACAATAGCCAACCAAACTGATCGTTGTTTAGACAACTTGCTTAACAATGGAGAGCCCCTGTGTAGAGCGATTTATTTCTTCCCTGGCTACCCTGAAGTCATTAGCAGGTTAAATCTCATTGATCAGTACTTTAATCATGTTAATGAACGGCATGCCAAACCCCATGCCAAACCCCATAAACTCAAGCACTGACCACAAAAAGGGCCACTCCAGGCGATCAAAAGCCTTCATCGCGTCTAGTGAAAGGACAGCAGCAGGGGTACTTAAGCCTTGAGCGCCATCTATAACGTGTAATAATCTTCTAACATTATCTGTGGCCAGTCTAGATTTTATAAACCCCGTCTGGTCACTGTGAACCAACTCTGTCACATGGCCTTGAAGCCGCCGGGCTAATACTTTTGCATAGGTCTTTAGGTCTGCGTTTAATAGTGAAAGTGGCCTGTAGCTGGAGCACTCTACCGGGTCCTTTCTTTTTTTAAGAAGTAGTAAGATTAGTGCCGAATTGACATCCCTAGAAAATGAACCCTCTTTGATTGAGTATTGAATCATGTCCACTAGCAGTGGGCCAATCAAGGGCCAAAGAATGAGATAGAATTCGGGTGGGATACCATCTGGCCCTGGTGATCTACCTTTACGCATGTCCTTAACAGCCGCCTCACACTCCTGCAATGTGACAGGGCCATCTAGTTTAGTGGAGTCATCATTATTAAGGCGAGACAGTTTAGTGCTATCCAAGAAATCATTACAGACATGTTTGTTGAAATTACTTTCGGAATTATATAACTCCTGATAGGAGGCAAAGGACGCGTTTACTTTTTTTGGGTCAGATTGAAGAATGTCATCTTTATCTTTAATGCAAAAAATATCAGCAAAATGCTCGTCAGTCCGAAGCTTCATTGCTAGTAGATGACTAGGTTTTGAGGAGTTGAAATAGTAAGTTTGCCTTGCTTTATGCATAAGAAACTCTGAGTGGCGCCTCAGAAGAGAGTTAGTCTCTTTCTTGGTCAGTTCCTTCTGCAGGGCTATATGATCGTTACAGTTAAGTTTCAAGCTCGCATCAAGGGTCGCATATTTTAAATCCAAAGCTTCTAATTTGGCTGCACGTTCCTTATTCCGTGTTGAAGCGTATACGGTGGTATTACTCCTTATAAAGCCCTTCACTGCCTCCCAAAGTATCCTTGGATCTGAAACAGAGCCAACATTAAACTCCAAAAACTCTCTAAAATTGGTTTCAAACTGAGCTTTGAATTTTTCATCACGCAATAGAGAGGAATTAAATCCTGGGGGCTTTAGTGGAAGACGGACGAACAGTAACCGAACAATATATTGGCTTATGATCAGACCATGTAACCGGGATATAATACGCGTTGTGAATATTTTGACACAGATCCCTCGAGACGAAGATAAAATCCAGCCTCGAGAAGGACCTGTGTCTCCCTGAGTAAAATGAAAAGTCCTTTAGAGAGGGGTTAAACATACGCCAAATATCGACCATGCCTGTATCGGTTGCCCACTGGCGAAGCGCCTCAGACGCAAGACGTTGGTCCCTACTCTCAATGCCGCCTGTTCTGTCCATGCTGCTGTCCCACACCGCATTGAAATCTGCCCTAGAACTAAATGAAATCCTGTGAGGTCAAGCAAAGATTTAGTTAGTAGATCATAGAAAGCGACATCAAACACATTGGGAGCGTAAGCCGAAATAAGTGCAATGTTTTTCCCATCCATGCGGATCTTGACAATAGCTATCGACCCGCATCATCCGCCCATAAGCCAATCACATCAAATTTTAGTGTGCGTTTGCACAGTACCATTACCCCTTTAGATTTAGCAGCTGCAGATGAAGTTGCAATAGGATGATAAATCTTATTGGCTAATCGACCCGCATTTTTGCACATTAAGTGTGATTCATGAATCATAGCAAAATCTATGTTTTTCTTATGAAGAAATTCTAGCACACTGGTTCTTTTGTGTGGAATGTTAAGACCCCTGGCATTGACTGAAATGAGATTGAGAGCCGTCATATGCTGAGAGGAAAAGTAAAATGAGAAAAGGAGTTGCCCCAATAGTAGTAAGAGAGAAGTCTGGATCCAAAAAAGAAAAGCACCCCAAAACAAAAAACGACAAAAAACATCAAAAAGAAGGTGGAGGTGAAGAGGAAGGTGAGCAACATATTATCAAACCTTCCTGATAATCCACAACTGGATAACTAACTCAAAGAACTAGGAGTTTCCGGCCACTCAAGTGTGGCAGCAACCCAACCAATTATCAAAAAGCTAAACAGTAGCAGTGTGAATATTTTCTTCAACATTAATGCATCTGCCTTATAACAGTAAGGGACACCTTCAGCAGACCAAGGCACATCTGGATGTGGCCCCCACCCCATCGGCAACTTAGGCATAACATGGTCACCTGTTAATAACACACATATGGTCTACAAAATATGATATGGCGTGAGCCTATAAAAACAACAAATATGATAATAACAATATAAAGGATAAAGTGGAAGACCTTACATTAGAAGGTAGGTTAAAGGTAGCAAGGAATGAGATATTCCACAGACCGGGCAAGAAAAAGAAAAAAGCCATCTCCACCCTCCAGTGATATAAACCCGAAATGCTCATCTAGATGCCTGTCAGAGTGGGAGATGGAGAGAGAAAGTTACAATGTCTTACCCAGGACACTCTGCAAGGTGCAAAATTAGAAGGGGGGAGGGCGCATCACAATGCAAGGTCAATTAAATGTTTTGATGCATTTCAAAGCCTTCCTAGGATCTTCAAAGTGATGCTTTACCCCGTTTGGAGTAGTGAATGAAAGCACAGCAGGATAGCCCATGCCAAACGGGATTTTGGCCGAGTGAAGCAGACGTTTACACTCCAGGAAGGAGTGTCGACGCTCCTGTGTAGCCTTGGAGAAGTCTTGATAGAAGCTAATCTTATGGTTCTGCCAGCGGACATCCCCGATCTCTCTAGCAAGTTGTCTCACCCGCTCCTTCTGCTGGAACCTCAGAAAACACACAATGAAAGGCCTTTGTGGGGCTCCGGGCTTAGCTGATAACAGCGACCGGTGAGCACGCTCCAAATCCAGGCCCCCCTCGAAGTCAGCCCGGAGGATCTCGGGGAGAGTAGCCCTCAGGAGCAATATGGTGTCTTTATCTTCAACACGTTCTGGGAAACCATGTATGCATAGATTTACTCGCCTCTCCCGGTCCTCGTATTCAGTTAGTTTGCCGTTCAATTTTTCCACCTCGGAGGCCAAGGCCGGGGGGGGGGTCGCAGCGCTGCCTCTCCGCTTCCTCCAGCATGTCCAGACGAGCCTCTGCGCGAGTCATTCTTGCTAGCATGTCGGCTAGCTTAGCCTCCATCGCCTCAACAGCTCTTCTTGTTTCTAGCACGTCCTTATGGACGTCTGCAAAGTGTTTGGCTTGATCATTCAGGATTCTCGTTTGGTCAGTTGCTAGTTTCTAAAGCAGTTCATGTATCTGAGCAGTGGAGATGGAGTCGCCCCCGGCCTCTCGAGTCGGCGATACAGGAGAGGCCTGGCCAGCTCGGAAGCTAACAGAAGCCCTAATGCCTTGCTGTTGTTGAGACGCATTTGCATCATTTTTCCGAGGGTTCGGCATGTCGTCGGCAGGAGAAGCGTATATTCGGCAACTTGTGAAAGGAAAAACAATGTGAAAAATAGCGAATGCCGATATATTCACACAAAGTGTGAACTAGTGGTGCCGCAGCCTCCAACCTAAGCAGCTATCTTGCTCGGCGCCATCACATGACCCCCCCACCTATGGTTGGTTTTGATGACGTAGTGCCGATGCGATGGAACGCCTGTCAGTCAGCATGGAGGGAATAGCAGCACCGCAGTCAGCATGAAGGGGAATAATATTGCCCATATGAATAAACTTGCATCTGGAGGCCCTGTGCATATAGCGGGGGCGACGAAAAAGACCAAGAAATTTAATCTTAGTGATGGAGTTTGGGGTGAAGTTACAGTAAAGGTCCAGGAGCTCCTGCGCTGAATATTTTAAGACCCCGTCAGCAGCGGCGAAGCAGCAACCATCCAACATCGTCGCGAGTCGGGGGAGACCACAGGAGCCAGGCGGTGAATAATCCTGAGGTTGTAGTGGAGGGAGGGCCAATGGAGCAATAATAGATAACCCCCAGAGAATTGTGCACGGCGGTTTGGAAGTTAGCGGTGCTAGGCTAACAGCTGGTCAGCGAGGCTAACAGCCGACCGACAGGGCTAACAGCTGATCGGCGGAAAAAGGTGAGCCCACGGAGCCAATTTTTGAGGTGTGCAGCTTTCAAAGTTTGTAGTACAGCCCCAGAGCTTGTAAAGACAACTTGGCTTTCATATTTCAGCAGAAAAAGTAGTTTTGTTATTGATTGAGAAGCGGCGATATTCACGCCAGCGTCCTCTCGCATCCGGTTGAAGGTTGAACTTTTCTTGTATTTTACCAGGAGTATCACAAGATTTTCAAGGTTTCTAAAGTTTTCGTCTCAGTATTGAGCATCGCACATATTGATCAACATAGAGCATTCTTAAATACCTAGCCCCAAAAGCTTGAATTTGGTTGCTTCAATGGCAGATCAGGACAATCTTAATCCAAGGTCAAGGTCATCATCGGTCAAGAATATAATAAACTGCCTGAAACAAGTGAAAAGACAGGATGTGAGAGAATCAAACAAGCTGCTAAAATCCGTAATGATGTGGTTACAAATCGTATCAAAACTCTGATGGGGGATAAGGATGAGGATGAGGATGATGATAATAGCATGTTTGCATGTTTCAGACATGCTGCTGCATCCTGAAAACAAGCAAGTAACATTACTTGATGTTGCCACTGCCCAAAGTGTATCTGGAAAGCGAGAATTCTTCATCAGTCTGATCCGTTGCGGTGCATCAGCAGGAGACCCTCTGATATGGGCCGCTGTGCACACACTGCATGTTGGCTTCCTCCCTGTCATACCAAGACCCATTACTGAGCGTGCCACCGTCAGACATTGCCTCATCAACTTCCAGAGTGTTCGCAGACAACTGAATCAGGCGTCAATGGCGATTTGGTGTGATGAAAGCGTATTTGCCTTGGCTGAAGATATTTACCTGCATGAGACAGAACAGTTCAAGGATCTGTTCCTCTGCACGGGCCCTTTTCATTGGACCCGTGTTCTACTCAGACACCAGGGAAAACTGCTTCAAGGTTCTGGCCTGGATGATGCATTGGTGGAGTGTGAAGTGTTTGGATCTGGCGTGATAGAGTCAGTGTTAAATAGTAGTCATTATGTCCAGGCTCTCACTGGGATGCTGATTGTGGAGGATGTGATCAGGTCACTCCAGTGGGAGATGTTCTGGCAACACAAGGACAAAGTAGGATGTCCAGTGCTAGCACAGGCAGAGACACTGCACACTACACTGGCTGCAAATCAACGTTGCCCAGAGCAGTTTGAGGCCTTGATTGAACAATTGCAGAACTTGAATCAGGACTTTCTGGAGTTTGAGAAGGAGTGCAAAGCGAAGTCAAAGCTCTGCCAATTCTTTGGCATTTGGCTGGAATTGGTGGCCATCGACAAAAATGCGGTAGTCTCCGAAAGAGAAGGAAACTGGAATCTACATGTGGCTACTATAGAGGATTCTATGCCAATCTTTGCAGAATGTGACTGCATAAACTACCCTCGTCATAGCTCATGGTATCTTGAACAAATCAAGGTGCTAGAGTTCACACATCCTGAGCTTTACCGGCGCTTCTCTACAGGTCAGTGGGTTGTGCAGGATCACCCTGGCTGGTTCTGTGCTGTGGGAGGCGACATGAAGGTTGAGTAGACCATTCAGCGAATGTCAACGGGTCCTGGAGGTCACTATGTAGTAAGAGCCACACACAATGCAAATGCTGTAGCGGAGTTTGAGCTCTTGTTCCATGAGATTGGGATGATCACTGATATCTTCAACTTTCTCACCAACAACCACACTTTGAAACAGACAGAATGCCATCTCCAGCTTGCACTGAGCACCACTCGCCGCCTTACATTCAACCAAAATGTTTCAAAGCTGCTGGACTTTGTGCTCGAGCGGCAGAATCCATACTCAGTGACAGTTAATGTGCCTGTTCCACTGTATGATCTGCTTACCAAGCACGCTGTTGAACTAGGTGTCGCTCCTCGCTTGTTCAACTGTCTCCAAAATGGGAAACATGTCTACTGCTTGTACAGGCAGGAGAGGTTAGTTGAGAAGACCAAGAAAATAACTCCCTCAGTTCAACGAACAACCACAGAAGACACCGACAATTAGTATGAAGGAGCAGAAGTTAGTCTCATCCAAAGACATGGCCGAGGCACATAGTATGGACCAGGGGCGGGGTTAGGGGATGGCTACTTGGGCCCTGGATGTTTTTGCCAAAGCCCCGGATGTTTACAGTAGGGGGGAAAAAGCTCAACGCGGTTAATGTCAGTCTCCCTCCCCTGACCACAATAGAGTCTGAAGTGTAGACTTCCTGCAATACTGGAGTCCAACAGAGAGGCAGCAGCAGCGGGAAAGTAACCTGCGTTCATAGCCTGCCCTGCCGAGAAGAAGTGTGTCCTCCTCTCTGATTCTGTTTCTTGTGTTGATTACGCAAGTTCAAATCGAGATCTGTCAGATGGACGTAGCTACACATAGAAGATGATGGACATAACACATTTTTTCTCGGCGGCAGCGCAACAACCCACCAGCAACGCCAACGCCGGAACAGATGTTTCAGGACTGTGAATTTTTAGATTAACACTCGGTGTGTGAAAAGTTACTGACTGATAAAGTTATAGTTTTTGCTAGATGGTTTTCATTAGCGTCAGTTGTAATAACAGTTAGCATACGCAATGAAAGTGAATAACAACAACATTAATGCTACACGATAAAAATCTAAAGTGAAGGTAAAATTTATAATTTATAACCACATGAGTCACTGACTGTGGTGTGTGTGTGTGTGTGTGTGTGTGTGTGTGTGTGTCTGTGTGGGTGTGTGTAATTTGCCATACAGATCAGCTGCCATCCACTTCAGCTGCATCATCATCAGCCAGTCCTCCAGATGCTGTTTCAGGTTAGTAAAATGAATACTGTTCTTCTATTTATTTAATTATTTTCAAAGTGAATTGTTCTAGACTAGTCCTGCTCTCTATGAAAAGTGAAAACCATTTCAAGAAATTAGTGGTGAGTTGGTGAGTTAGAGTTTAGCTAAATTTAGTCCCTTTCACTGTAATGTGACATGTGAGAAGGACCTTGTTTTTTTTACGCAGTCAGCTACATGCAGGGATGAGCAGCAAGGGACAGCACAGCAACAAGGGAGAGCAGGTGGATTGCCTCCTATCGATTTAGGGACAAAAGAAAGTGGTCCCTCTATTCACTCACCGATAATACGTAACCATCTTTTCCAACCATCCTTAATGGACAATGGCTTCAAAATTTGGCATGATAAGGGCATTCATAGTATTGAGGACCTGTATGTCAATGATACTTTTGCGAGCTTTGAACAATTATCGAAAAAAAATGTGGTCTGACCAATAATCATTTCTTGCGATACTTACAAATTAGAGATTTCACTCATAAAAAGTTTGCTAACTTTCCTACACTCCCCCCTCCCTCCTGTTTGGATTCTTTATTAAGGGTCAATATGCTGAGTAAGAGTAGAATATCATTTATTTATTCCCATATTATGGATAGCTGCAACCTCCCTATTTCACATATTCGAGAACAGTGGGAAAACGACTTGGAGGCCCATTTGTCCGATGAGGAATGGGATATGGCTCTCACGAGAGTTCACTCCTCTTCCATATGCTCCAGACATTCCTTAATACAGTTCAGAATTTAATTTATTTAAAAAGTTGGATTTTCATCATAGCCGATGGCGGCCATATCTGATTAGACCATTAACCCTAACCCTAATTCGTGGCACTATGGCGGAAGAGCACCTCTGTGATTTTTCATGTCTAGGGACCCATTAACTCAGTTCAAGTGAGAAATTTCCCCAACATCAAATTGTGAACGGGTCTACAGGCCAGGCACTGGATAATATAACTTCTGAAAACACAATAAAATTTCCCGCAAGTGACATTTTTTTAATCCAGGTACTCCTGGATCATCATACCAGTGTTACCTTGTCAATCAAGTTAGGTCAATGTAAGAAGTCCAGGTCAGGATTTCCCACCCCAACGGTCTTGTCTCTGCTCCTGACCAAGAAATGCTGGTAACGCCACTGATCCACAGAAGTATGAAGCGATCAGAGCTCTGTATACAGGGCACCCAGAGCGGTCAGTAGCTAACTTCTACAATGCAGGTTAGGAATAATAACTCTCAGGTGGACTCTGCTCACTCCCAACGCGGCCACCATTTCTAAAGATCCATCTTTGGAGATGAAGAGGGGCACCTTGCGAATATCAGAACTACAGTTTTGTGAATGTATTGTAGAGGAGTGTGCGTGTATGTGTGGCGTGACAGGCAGGCCGTCACAAGATATATGTATATAAGTTTATATAGATATGTACATGTTTATATAGACAAATGTATGTTGATATAAATATAGATAGATAGATAAATAGATAGATAGATAGATAGATAG
>CAEMYA010000123.1:670121-680893 GCA_903131615.1 Diplodus sargus
AAATGGTAATGGTAATAATGATATAGGCACAATTTGGGGCCCGAGTGTTGGAGCTATGTGCTTATTTGTTTGTTATTGATAATGTTCGATTAGTATAGTTTTATTTTGATTCAATTCATGACATTAATTTTTATTACTAGTAATTTGAGGTAAATATTATTATTTTGTCAAGCTTATTTTATTTTTTGCTTTTGTTTCTGCTTTGTAAATTGAGTAGCACTGGGCACCAGAGATTATATAGGGATGAATGCAGGTGGAGGACCAGAATGCATCTGGGTGGGCACATGGTTTTTTACCAGCGCAAGAGAGGCACGCAGGAAACAAAATTTGTTTGTTTTATTGTTTTGCTTGATTGTTTTGGGGAAATAAATCATGAACAAGAAAATAAGAGCTTTGACTGGACATTATGACTTGCCTGCGTACGATTGACCCCCATGGTGCCAAAGTGGTCCTTTTTGATTTTGACAAGTTTTAGTTAAGTTTATTTTTTGACAAACGGCCACTACAATCATTACTATTCATATTTTTAATTATTTACCATGTTCAGCAAATTTTACTGATTAATTAAAAGGATGCAAAATGTCTACCTGGCCTTTGATTATTATTGCATTAGTATTAGTAATAGTATCATTACATCTATACAAATGGTGTGGGTTTTTTTTACGTTATGCTGGTCCAGAGAATGAATGGAGGTGAATGGGCCTGAGCTGGTTACTACTATTTTAAGGCTCACAATAACCTCTCACAAAGAAATAGTATGGGTATGTCATACATTTCCTGAAGGTCCCCTTTACAATGATACCAAACAATCATATATAAAATATTAACAAATAGGAAATTGATAGCCATTTCTAACTTTGGGCGATTAATCAATAATTATGCTAATTATCAATAATTATGACTAAACGGTAACTTTTACAGCTGGGCAACCGGCAGAAATGGATTCAGCACTAAAAAATCATACAGAAACAATGCATAAAGTGCTTTTCCTCAAAAATGCCTACCATGTTGTTTTCTAAGGGACTTTTTCAATTTTTGGTCCTGACTATACCACAGTAAAGCTTTTTCATTAGACCAAGCAAGGTTTATCTATTTACTTTTTATTATCTATTTGTCTTTACTCCCTCTATCTCTTTTTTGTTGAGGCTGTGGGTTTATTTAGTTGAAAGTACATGGTATTTAACTGAAAAAGCAGACCTCTATAATACTTATCTTGCATTTTATATTATTTATTTATTTATCTTTTTCATTTTATTTATTCACCTACTTATTTTCTCTTTTTGAGCTGTGAAACTACAGCATCTTGTCTAACTGCCGGACTCTGATAGGACTAAAGCTGGGATAACACAGTGCTGAAAATTACAACATGTAGTGTGGAATGCGAGATGTTGGCAGAAGGGGATTGGGGGGGTTTTGGGGGGCATCTCTTGGTAGCGCCACACGGACCAGTAATAGGGAGGGTTCTTCTCAATGAAGAATGAGAAGTGGGGAGTGATTAGGGGAAGGTTTTTTCTGTTGTTTATGTTTTGTTACTGTTTCAGTGTTGGTTCATTTTGTTGTGATAATCAGTTTAGAATATGTTCAAGAGCCTGCACAGGAAGGGTAATTATCATGGGTCTGAGTTTGACAGCACAGAAACACTCTTTCAATTTTGGTGGTCTTGCCTGTCTCTCACCAGTTGGGGCACATATGGGTAAAACACAAAATAAAGTAAATGGCTGGGTTTGTCAGAATACTTTCTTGGAATATCAATGGAATAAAAGACCAGGTAAAGAGGAGGAAATGTTTAAGCTATCTAAAATCTCAACAGACTGATGTGGCATTCATCCAAGAGACCCACCTGGTTGACTCAGAGGTGGTTAAACTTAAAAGAGATTGGGTTGGGCAGATATACCATAGCTCATTCAATAGTAAGAAGTGTGGGGTAGCAATTTTGGTGCATAAGAAACTGAATTTTGTATTATTAAAAAAACACAAAGATGAGGATGGAAGACTCATATGTGTGGAGGCCATAGTCAATGGAAAGAAGTTAAATCTATGCAATATATATGCCCCCAATGTGGAGGACGCACATTTTTTTCACAAAGTGAATAAATTGTTAGGGGGCATTGTTGATGGGCATACAGTAAGGGGAGGAGACTTCACTCAAATCCAGGACAATATCCTAGATAGAACAACCTATAGTAAGAGTATACCGAAGGACAGACAGGCAATACATTTACTTATGAAAGACCTAGGGTTAGTGGACATATGGAGATTAATCTACCCGAGAGAAAAGGGGTACACTTTTTACTCTCATAAACATAAATCCCACTCAAGATTAGATTATTATCTAATTTCCAAGAGTATGATTGAATCTATTATGGGATGCAGGATTGGTGTTATCGCTCTCACAGATCATGCAACAGTGGAACTCTGCTTAGCAGCAGAAATGGATTCCACCAAAAGAAATAGGTGGAGACTCAATACATCTCTATACCAAGACCCAGCGTTTGGCGAGTTGCTGTCTCGGGACATCAAAAGCTTCTTAGAAATTAATATCGGATCCACGGAGAAATTGGGCACAGTGTGGGAGACATTAAAAGCTTTTATTAGGGGTAAGATTATAGCATACTCTTGTAAAAAGAAAAGAGAAAGCATTGAAAAAATGAAGAAACTGGAATCGCAACTAAAAGAGAAAGAAAAACAGCTAGCACATAGTTATAGTGATTCATTACTTAAAGAAGTGTGTGCGCTGAAATTTGATCAAAATGAGATTTATAATAAAAAGGCTGAATACGCTGTGTTTAGATTGAAAACAAATTTTTATGAAAGTGGGGGAAAATCGGGCAAGCTATTGGCCAGACAACTTAAGCAAAGGGAGTCCGGCTATGTGATTCCTGGTATTAAAAATGCAAACAAGGAAGTGGTCACTAGTATCAAGGAAATTAACCTAGTATTTCAAAACATTTATTCAATACTCTATACTTCAGATATAGACAAGCTGAATGCATTTTTTTCTAAAATCAAACTTAATAAGATATCCTCAGATCAAGTGGGAGAGCTGGATGCCCCTGTTTCAGAGTCAGAGGTTAAAGCAGCCATCCGATGCATGAAACCTGGAAAGTCTCCGGGATTAGACGGCCTTCCAGTGGAGTATTACAAAAAACACATAGATATGCTGGCACCTGTTCTGACTGCAGTTTACTCAGTCACTGTCACAGGGACAGCTCCCGAATACATTTAACGAGGCTTTGATATCACTGATCCTCAAAAAAGATAAGGATCCTTTGGATCCAGGCAGCTTCCGACCAGTAAGTTTAATTAATGTGGATTGTAAAGTGCTCACTAAAGTCCTGGCAATTGGAACAACCCCTTGATAACTATTGGTAAAAAGATAATTCAATGGAAGGAGTTCCACAGAAGTGCCATTAGAAAGGTTGCTGACCTGTATACTGCTGTGGAATTCAAATCATACTCAGAATTGAATACAGCAATCTCACCAAACCGCTTAGCCTGGTGGAAATACTTTCAACTAAGAAGTGCTATTGTAACTTTAAGGAATAAATGTAAAGATCCTCCGAGGGCAACATATTGGGATAAAAGTATACTGGGTAACAACCAATCTAAAATAAATACACCTTGGATATACAAAAAACTCATTGACAAAATAACATCAAACTTTAAAGCAACTAAGGCTCTGTGGAGTAAAGACTTAGGTTGTGAAATAACTCAAGACGAATGGAATCAGATCTGGATGCGAGCACACACAGTATCTAAGGAGGTCTCACTAAAGTTAACACAACTCAAAACTGTGCATAGATATCACTGGACTCCTAGAAAGCTACACAGAATTGGCCTTAGACCAACTGACTTGTGTTGGAGGTGCACAGCTCAAGAGGGGACCTACCTGCACATGGTCTGGGACTGTAGGTTAATTAAAAAATTCTGGACCGAGGTCTGCCAGTGTGTGAGCAAAATAATTGGAACCCATATAGAACCAGACCCAGCTGTTTGTCTTCTGGGTATTCTATCCAGGCTTACGAATCAGTCTAATAATAAATGGATAGCAATAGCCTTCACAGTTGCTAAAAAGTTATTTTGTCAATTGAAAAAAAATGGTTTAATGTACTCATCAAAATAGCAAAACTGGAAAGAGTTATATACTGTAACACAAACTCTGTGGACAAATATGAAAAAATTTGGTGTTCTTTTCTATCTGCTATGGTTTGAGTGATAGTGACGTGGATTGGGATTGGGAGTAACGTCCGTTATGTATGAAAAGTGGCCAAAGGTAGACCACACTCTGTGTATTTGGGATTTACCAGCCCTGTCTAATTGTTTGACTATGTGAAGGTGTAGGATACTGTATCAATGTATTATGAGGGGAAGCTACGATGCTCACTTTGATGTCTGCGTTTTTTTTGTTTTTTGTTTTGTTTTTTTAGGTATTTATTTACAAGACCTTTTCATTTTTACTATGCGTTTTCTTTTTTTTTCTCTTTCTTTGCTTTTAGGGGAGGTGGGTGGGTGGATATGAGATTGAGAATGTTTGGGGGATGATAAACTGATGAGGCGGGGAAGGTATCTATTTATCTATTTACTATCTGAATGAATTTGGAGATGTATAAGATACTCCCTGTTCTCAACTTGTTCTGTTACTTTTTTTTTTCTCTTCAAAATTAAATGTATATCCCCATCAAAAAAAGAAATTAATAAAAAAGATATAATAATAAAGTCCTGGCAATGAGACTGGAGAACATTTTACCAAATATTGTTCATGAAGACCAGGTAGGATTTGTGAAAGGGAGGTCATCCTCAGACAATCCCGACGGTTGCTCCACCTTGTGTGGAGGAGCCGTCAAGAAAACACCCCAGTAGCAGCCTTCTCCCTTGATGCGGAGAAGGCATTTGATAGGGTTGAGTGGGGTTTTTTAATACATGTTTGGAAGCTTTTGGTTTTGGGTCGGGATTTGTCAACTGGGTTAAACTGATCTATACAGCACCGAGAGCATCGGTCCTCACCAATGGTCCCCCTTTTTTCGGCTCTCACGGGGAACGAAGCAAGGAGATCCACTATCACCTTTATTGTTTATTTTATTCCTTGAACCTCTAGCAAATGCAATAAGGGCGGAGGCAGGAATTACAGGAGTGAAGGCAGGAGGCATCGAACATAAACTGTTTCTGTATGCGGATGACATCCTCTGGCTTTCTGTGGACCCAAATTTATCAGCCCCTATCCTTTTAGACACAATTGAAAAATGTTCATAAATTTCTGGCTATAAAATCAATTGGCACAAGTCGGAGGTTATGCCGGTGTCCAGGGGATGCCACCCAGCAGCGGTGAGCACACTCCAATTCAAATGGATATCATCAGGGATGAAGTATCTCGGTATTAGACTGACCGCTGACATTGAGTAATATTATACAACTTAATATGACTCCGCTGCTTCAGAAAATAAGGAACGATTTAGACAAATGGAAATCGAATAATCTTACACTTATGGGAAAAATCAATACAATTAAAATGGTAGTTGCCCCTAAGTTTAACTATGTATCAATGATGGTACCAGTGGCAGTTCCTCCTGGGATCTTTAAGCAATACAATCGGATCATTAAGGACTATTTATGGAATGGAAAGAAACCTAGAATCGCCATGCAAAAATTTTATGGATCAAGAAGAAAAGGAGGCCTAGCCTTACCCAATGTGGAACTGTATGATATAGCATTTGAAATGGTAAAGTTAGCCAAACATTGGGCCAGCTATGATTCACACCTTGGATGGATACAAATAGAAATGGAAATCACAGCCCCATTCAAACCAATTGAAACCTTGCCGCAAAGTGATGCAGTCAATTTGACTGGTTGTGAGAGTAACCCAATCCTGCACCATTCCAGAGTAGTGTGGGCAAAGTTACATAAGATGCTCAGGATATCCCAATACAGGCAAGATTATGCTTCTATCTGGAATAATCCATCTATAAAAATAGACAAGAAACCTTTGCTGTGGAAGTCCTGGCTTGAGGGGAACTTGAATAAGATTGGAGACCTGTATAAAGATGGGGTGTTTCTGTCATTCCAAGAAATCAGTTCCCATTTCAGCCGAAAAGAGAAAGGGGACTTTTGGTGGTACCTCCAGTTAAGAAGTTGTGTTAGAACCTCAGGCATTACACCAGGCGAGGGGGAAAATATGATCAGACTCTTCTTTGAGCTACCTCGGTCTTCTCACTCTGCCTCAGTTCTCTATAAGATGGTTGTGGATGCCCAGTGTGGAAAATATAATAATTTAAAATTAAATTGGCAAAGAGATCTAAATTGTGACATTGAGGAAGATGTATGGGAAAATATAATAGCAAACACAGGGTGGTCAATCAGGGACGCCCGAGGCAAATTCACACACTATAAAATTATTCACAGGTATTATTATACACCTGTAAGGCTCCACAAAATGGGCCTGATACAGAGTAACCTGTGTTGGAAGTGTAATGCACAGGCAGGTACCTTCTTACACTCACTGTGGGAGTGTGCTTTGGTTTTTCCTTTCTGGAAGGAGGTTATAGGAAAACTGGGTGAGTGGCTTGGGAAAGCTCTTCCAGAATCCCCCCCAACTCTGCCTACTGGGAGACAGGTCAAGGTCACCACCGGGAATATCAAAAGCAGAATTTGGTCTGGCACTGACAGGCTTCATCACTGCAGCTAGAATCATTCTTCGCCACTAGAAGAGTCAAACCCGACCAAAATATACTGATTGGGTTAAACTGATGATGGATAATGCCGCTTATGAATTGATGATAGCAAGGTTGAATGACCACAAAGGGAAATTTTACCAGGTCTGGGGTCATTTTCTGAATCATATAAGAGGGGAATAGGTGCCTATAACGTGAGGGGAGGACGATCTGTGTATATGTATATTATCATATTTTTTTTGGGGGGTTTTTTTGTGTGGACACAGTGTTAAGTGCTGGGTGAGGTGCTGTGCTGTCTATGGGTTGGAATTATGTGTATATTTATATGTATATGCATATTTTGCTTTTATTCTGTGCAGGTTTGTTTAATATGGTTGTTCTGTTTGTGCTGTAATTTGATGCCTTGGGAACAATGTTTGACATATAAAATTGAATAAAAACTTAAATAACAAAAAAAATATTGTGTTGTGAGGGAGATCCTGACACAACGTGCATCGTAGAAAGCGAGAAGGACATTGTGAGTTCAAGTTTTTTGCTCTATATCACATAATCACTTCACTAAACAGTGAGACCAACCCAACTTTCCCTGCCGGAGATGGACGCTGTTTTGCGGTGGGCAGTGCGCCAAAGAGTCGGTAGGGAGGACCTCCAGGTCGCGGCGACTTTTCCAAATATAATTTAATATAAAAATCATATTACTGTTTGTTCTTAAAACACTTACAACCGTTTTAGTGCTATTTGTTGTTTTCTCTGGTGTTTTTTTTAAAATGTGTTGAATCAAACTCGGTCTAAAAAGCTACACATGCCACATATTTGGTATCAAATTAAAGAGAAATCCTGTTTTTCTAAAATGAAAACAACTTGTGATTGTCAATTTCTCTCTGTTTTTTTCAGATAGAGCTGTTTGCTTGGATTGAGTAGGAAAATGCTAATTTAAATGAGAGTTCTTGGTGAAAAATACTGTATGTCATATCCGAAATATTTAATTAAATATCTCTGGAAGGCTGCGCCGCTCTAACAAGGGCTCCGGTGCGATTGTAATCCTTTCAGAAGCTTTGTAATCAGCCTTGAACTGCAGTGTCTTTTTAGAAACTTTGTAAAATATTTCCAAAATTATAAATCCGACAGTGATGTCTTCTGTGGTTATTTCCGCACAGTATTGTGAAAATTCTAATTTACTTAATCTGAAATTTCATTCTAGGTATGTGACTGAGTTGTGGCTGAGGCGATTTTGTGACAGATAAGATAACTGAATGGCAGCTTGACAGCCTGGTAGGCACCTTTAAGGGTAAGTTCATTTTTATTGAGACAATGTTGAGATGTTACTATTAAGGGACAGGAAGTAAAATTGAATATTTGCCTTTACCCACTTAGTCATTATATCCCCATTACTGATGATTATTTATCAAAAATCTGTGTGTTAATATTGTGTGAATTCAGTAGATTCAGTATTCAGTAGATGAATGTGAAAACACCCTTCTAGTGTCAAACTCTGCACATCATTCTGTACAGTGAAGCTCAAACATTCAACTGTAGGAACAAGAAGAAAAATACATTTTTGAGTGGAGGCGGACTTTAAATGTAAGATATATTGCAACACTAAGTGACTGATGTGTAATTAACAGGTGGGGACCAACATGATTGAATATCTTCAAAACGCAGAGCCTAACCAACCATTCAACATTTTGTGCCTTGAGGATGAGACGACCATCTGCCAGACCTTCACCATTGTTGCAGGCCACGCCATTGAGACGGACTCTTTGCTGTAGATGTTGGTTTCAAGGCTTTCTTTGTTCTGGACATCAAATATTACACCAAGCAGTGCTGGCCCACCTGGGTTTTTCCAGCATGCTGTGTATCATATTGATGGACATGAGTCGTCATCTGTCAAGTTTTTGAGGACAACAGTTTTTTCGCACACTTAAGGGGCACGTAAAGGTTTTCGATGTGTTTAATGTATGTACAGCATAGAGCTTTTCTGAGTTTTCTTCCCTGTGTTCCTTATTGACTATGGAATGTATACAAGTTTGTGTTTACAGTGTTTACTGTATGTGAAATTGTGTTTTGGAAGTATACATGGAAATGAGCTGCATTGCTTGCTCGTTATACCTGCTTGCCAGTCCACTTCGTTGTTATGGTAACACTTGTTATTTGTAACATGTATTATTCTTAGGGGTTCAAGCCCGAAGGGCTGAAAGGGCCTCAAGAACCACTAAAGTCTGCCTGACTAGATTTTTACATTGACTGTTTGTGACTTCTTCTAAGCTGTTCTTTAAATGTTTTTTTTTTAATGTTCAGCCCCTGTATTTAGCACCAGGGATGTATATGTATATGTACAGGGGATGGAAAACTACACGGATTAGTTTTTATATATATAGATATAGATATAGATATATATAGATATAGATATAGATATGTATAAATAAACTTGTCAAATGTCATTGAATTACAGTGGCCTTTTTGTATGTATTTTTATGATTATGGGATATTATTATTTAATATAAAAGCAGCAAGGCAATGAGATAGGAAATAACCCAGTGTATGGGTAGTATTTAACCCAGCAATAGTGTTAATTTCACCCACTTGGTTGGGTCAAATAAACAGCAGTGTTTCCTCTACATTCATTTAGGAGTGGCGGCCCGCCATTCCTAAATCCTAGCTGCTGCTCCTTCAAATTCATTTTTTTTTTTAATTGTCGCAAATACACCACCGCTGCATGTCTCCACCTTCACAGCAGAGTCCTGTACTGGGTTGGATACTCTCGAGTAAGCTAAACTACAGATAACTATCTTGCTCAGTATCTACTCTTTGCACCTCGTCTGCACCTCGATGACGGACCACAGCGTGTTTTAAATCAGGTGACAGATTAACAACAGTCTCAGTAGCTCCGCCCCTCCTTAAAAAAATTCTAGAGGAAACACTGAACAGCATTCTGAAATAACCCAGTGTATGGGTTATATTTAACCCAGCAATAGAGTTAATTTCACCCACTAGGTTGGGTCAAATTAGTAACCCAACATCTGGGTTACATGGTAAAACCCAGCACTTGGGTCAAACCAACCCGGCGCGTGTTCTGTCCCATAGTGACCCAGCGCCTGGGTTAAGGTTGGGTTATTTTTTAACCCAGCACTTTTTTGTGTGTACTGTTTCTTCCTGCACCAAATGCTCACCGAAAATGACAATAATATTCAGCAAAAAAGCATGGCGTAAGTTATTTATCAGAAGTCTGGTTTTTACTTGGTCCATCAACACAATTTCAAAAACTGGTGTTTAATTTAAAGTCCGCACTTTAGACACAAGTTGAAACGGTGATCAGATAGAATTAAAAACCCTAACCTTAAGAATAAAATTGAAAACAGAATAAAAGATCAAATATATATATATATATATATATACATATACATATATACATACATATATGTATACAAGTATATATATATATATTAGAGTTCTCAACGGGTCGGGCCGGGCCGGCCCGACAAACCCGACCGGACCCGCAATATGCAAATGAGCCGGGTCAGCCCGGGCCTCGGGCTTCCTTTTTTATAAAACACATTTAATAAAACACATTTCTTGCAGGTTGTAAATTAAATATTGTTTGTTGTGAATCATCGCTGTTCTGGTGTGGTGAAGAGTAAGTCTGCCTGCTTCATGGGGAGGGGCAGACGCAGAACTGACGCCGCTGCGTGACGTACTCGCACCTATAGCCTGGCTGGAGAAGATGGAATTGGCTAAAAGTAAACTTGCTACAGGCAAATTCACCCTTGCTTTTCGAGGAGTGGGGAAATCGTCTGTTTCTGTCTCTCCGAATATATTTTCCCACTGGTCGAAGCGCGGTGTCTCCTTTGCAGCGGGTGCTGCTGCTGACGTTGACGCAGCACCTGTCTCCTGGCTCGCGTCACCTTTCCGTCTGCTGTCTGTCTGATCATGATAACAAGTGTATGAGGAAAACAATGCAGGCACGCGGGGGGTCGGGTTCGGGCAGACAATTCATGCTGGTGTGTCGGGCTGCGTCGGGTTCGGGCTTAAAACCCGCGGGCCGGGTTGTAATTTTCAGGCCCGTTGAGAACTCTGATATTTATATATATATATATATATATATATATA